>ML121632.1:66016-103519 GCA_003788615.2 Terfezia boudieri ATCC MYA-4762
TCAAGATGGATGCCAAAGTTTTAGATATTGGGAAGAAGGATGTTATTTTGGGTTTGTCTTGGTTAGAAGAAAATGGATTCTCGGTGGATACTCAGGACAGGTGCCTGAGACAGGTCTCTACAGGTTTGATTATTCCGTGTTCTGTTAGATGGATTCCTACTATTTCTGTTCTTGAAGTTGAAGAGCCACTAGAGGATGGCGAGATTGTGCTTATTATTGACGCACGCGAACGATACTCTCGTTACGCACATTGTTTTACTGCAGAACAGGCAGCTAGACTCCCTGAACACAAGCCATGGGACCACGAAATTCCTCTCCAAGACCCAACCGCAAAGATACCATTCGGGGCTATCTACAAGACCACATGGGAAGAAGATGAAGCACTCCAGAAGTATCTTGATGAGAACCTTCCTACGAACAAAGTCCGACGCTCACGCTCTTCCGCCGGTGCTCCCATTCTATTTGTTCGAAAGAAAGACGGATCCTTAAGGCTATGTGTCGATTACCGAGCTCTTAACCGTCTGACAGTTCCTAACAAATACCCACTCCCTCTTATCTCAGAGTTACTCGATAGAACTCGTGGAGGTAAATGGTTCACACGATTGGACCTTAAGAATGGGTATAACCTCATCAGAATCACACTAGGAGACGAATGGAAAACAGCATTCAGGACAAAGAAGGGACTATTCGAGTATACCGTGATGCCATTTGGGTTGACCAATGCCCCCGCTACATTTCAAGAGATGATGGATACGATCTTCAAGGATATGGAAGGATGTATCTGGTACTTGGACGACATACTCATCTATGGAGGTGAGACAGAGGAAGAACATCAACAAATAGTCGAAAAAGTTCTTCAGCAATGCATCCAACATAGGTTAGCTGTTAACCTTATGAAGTCCGAGTTCCATGTCCAGGAGACCTTATTCCTCGGTCATATTATCAATGGTCAACATGTTCAAATGGATCCCTCTAAGCTCGAAACCATGTCCAAGTGGCCTATTCCTACCAAGAAGAAAGAGGTTCAAGCATTCCTAGGCTTTGCTAACTACTACCGTCGATTCATTGTCAACTATAGTGCAAAGGCACGCCCCTTAATCGACTTGACAAAGGATGTTCCTTTCAGCTGGAGACACGAACAACAGCAAGCCTTTGATGACCTCCGAGAACAATTCCTCACCGCCCCCATCCTCACACAGTTTGACAGACAACTCGCGACAATCATAGAGACTGATGCTAGCAACCAAGCTATCGCTGGTATCCTCTCTCAATATCATATTATCAATGGAGGAAAGCAGCTTCATCCCGTTGAATACCATGCTAAAACCCTCTCCGCAGCTCAACGCAACTGGCCCATCCACGATAAAGAGTTGTTTGCAATCGTGGATTGCTTCTGGAAGTGGCGAGATTGGTTGGTTGGCGTTCCAGTAAACGTCTATACAGACCACCAAGGGTTACAATATTTCAACACTAAACAGAAGCTCAACTCCCGTTAAGCTACCTGGTACCTCTGCATGTCCGAGTTCATCTACAATATTCACTATAGACCTGGTTCGAAGATAGGCAAGCCTGATGGCCTGTCTAGACGTTCAGGGGAAGAGAAATCAGGCATGGACGCTAGATTTTTCGAAGATGGACAACTAATGGTACTAGAGGAAGAGGATGAAGAGGAAGCCGAAGATATTGAAGTAGAAGGAATAGATGTGGCTGGATGGCAGAAGAAGGATGGACTATGGGTGGTATCCTCCGAGTTTAAGTTGGAAGTGCTAAGACAGCACCATGATAGTCAAGTAGCAGGACATTGGGGAAGACATCATACTCAAGAGCTAGTGTCAAGAAACTTTACGTGGGATAAATGGCAGGAAGATATAGCGAACTATGTGGCAGGATGTGCTAAGTGTCAGAAAGCAAAGGCAGATAGGCATAGCAGACAAACAAAGTTGGTACCGATGCCAACTGGAGAACGACCATTTGAGGAAATAGCTATGGACTTCATTGATGAGCTACCAGAGTCAAAAGGTTTCAATGCAATACTCGTTATCACAGACCGGTTTACGAAAGTACAACACTATATTCCGGCAAAGACTACATAGACAGCATCTGATGTTGCTGATACCTATATTAACGAGATATGGAGACTTTATGGCCTTCCCAGACACATCACCTCTGACCGTAGTCCACAATTCGCCTCTAGATTCCTCAAGGAGCTCAACCAAAAGCTCAACATAACCCTCCGCCTCTCCACCGCCTATCACCCTCAGACCGATGGACTTGCTGAACGAGTAGGGCAAACACTTAAGCAGTACCTCCACATCTACTGTCACGATAGGCAAGCTCGCTGGAAACGATGGCTACCCTTAGCCGAGTTTGCCTATAATACTGCCGCCCACTCTACCCATAAGTACTCCCCTTACCGAAGTCTGTATGGCTTCGACCCTCGCACCATTCACCTTTCAGATGACTATGAATTCTCCTCTCCCGCTGCAGAAGAATGGCTAGACCGAATGACAACCGTGCACAACCAAATTCACAATACCCTTAAGCAAATCAACCACAAAAGAAGTGCTATACACCTTGAGAAGGCACGCAGGTTTGCTATTGATGACTGGGTATTGGTTGACCGCCGGAACTTACAGATACGAGCTGGGAATAACCGTTCCCTTACCAGCAAGTAGATAGGGCCCTAAAAGGTCATTGAAGCTATTGGTTCACACGCATCCAGGCTCGAAGTTCTACAAGGTACATGATGGCACAATGTTGTTCATGTTACCCTCTTGAAACCATTCAGACAACGAGACGAGCCACAAGATATGGATGAAGATGAACCGGATATCTTCGAAGTCGAATCCATTATGGACTCCCGCAAGAATCGAGGAGTGGTCAAGTATAGGGTGCGTTGGGAAGGATATACGGAGTTTGAAGATACTTGGGAGACCTTTGACAAGTTGGATAACTGTCCGGAGAAGCTCAGGGAGTATCGAGAGAAGTTCCCCAATAAGCCACGAGATGAAAGAGACCTCTAAGTTTGGACGTATGTCCAGTATTTCATGGATGAAGACATGGTACCTTTTATCCTCCTACTCGTCGCCTTTTCCCTGTGGGTTTTTTGGCGAGAGGTTTGGTTTTTAACGGCCATAGCATGTATGTGTAGACACACCGGTCTTGTGGCACCCTTGAATGGGATAGGGGTATTGGTCGGGATGGTTAGTACCTATGTCACCATGGTTACCTGAGTTATTACTAATACTTGTCTTCTCCAGGGTCGAAAAGACTTGTATTCAGCTGAGGACAGCTGCCTCGGAATGGGGAGTAATGTTACGGCTCAGGTAAGAGACCTACCCACAACTGGGAATATCCCAATACCTAATTATGGCTGCTAACTGCTATGGCCTGATCAACCATACAGCTGCGGGTAATATGTCCGGGATGGACGGGTATTGGAGTAAGGAAGTGTGTGACCTCTGGATGCGTCCTCATACATATATTCTCTTCTATAGTATTCCATATAGTTTTTATGTTTGTCGTTCATGTATCGTTATTGGTTGTATTAGATTTTCAGCTCCTATATATCAGCCTGACTGCAATGCGTTGAAGTTCAGGCTGCCTAATCAATATATGTCAGCTTGCGGAGATCCTAATCGGGAAGGGACTTCCTAGTTAGGTAATACCAGGCTGCAATGCTACTACTCTGCTTTAGGAAGTGTCGTCTAGATCTGATAAGGGTTTATCAGATCAACGCTTCTATATAAGCCATTGCTGTTACATAGTTAATAGAATAAGACCCAAGTGGTGTTCTAAGTCTATACTAGCTTTACTCTTATCGAGTCCGCCTTACACCCGAGTTGTTACTGCGTTTATACTTGTGATTGATCACCGATAACCATTTCATACCTCCGCTGCCGACTTGTATAATCGTAGTTACAGCCCGCCTGTAACACCACTCTTAACATTAATGTCTCCTAGTACTATTTCAAATAGAATCTTAGAAGTTCTCCGTAGAATCAATGCTTTTATACAAGTATATGCCTCGCTATCTGGACACATATCTTCCCGCTCAAGCGATACCCTCGTACCCCGATTTAACCAGGACTTCGGTATTTGAGCCAAATCGTCCAAGCCCCTAATATCTGCCGCAAACCCTGCTGTGCTGTCGTCCATATATGACCCATGATTGCTCGTCGCATCACGAACTCCAACCTTGTGATTGATGTTATCGATATTCAACAGCTTGGCCTTTACTCGGATTTCCGTGAGTAACGTAATTTTAAGTCCATCCCGCAACTCCCTCAATACTCGCAACAAATGAGTATGCGAAATACAGCCGCCCAGTTTATGAATAACATTCATACCAACTGTTTGCACGCCAGATCCATAATAGAACAAAGACATCAGGGTCTGGAATGCGTTGAGTTGCTGATTCTGGGCATATGCCATATGCAATACACATGAAATAGCGATCGCTTTATCGCGCATCCTAGGCTCAATACCATCTGGATTGGATGGACCATACACCTTTTTTTGTACCAGCCGCAGACACAACTCCCAGATAAAAGGTACATTTGTGCAAACATATTTTTGCATTTCCTTTATTGTTCTGGTAACTGTCCCTTTCCGTGACTCCCCAGTTTTGTTCACATATCGCAAGATTAAATTCGGATCCTCACCTAATTGTCGGAACTCGTCATCACAATACTTGAACACATAATCTTTAATGACTGGCCGCAAAGGTACTCACCATTTTCCTCCGTTGGGGGCTCCTGCTACCCATGCCTGCTAGTTTTGCCTTAGGTCGTTCAACCACAACTCCAAAATCTCATCGACCCCTCCACCAGAAAAGAAATTTGTTTGTGTGTGTGTCATGCCCGGATTCGTGAAGAAATGGCATAAAAACTCTTGGATACTATTATAGCCCTCCTTCTTAATGAAATTTAAACATCTCCCAAGTCGCTCCTCTTGCAGCCGCAACCCCGCAGCTGTCTTATGGTGGACCTTCAGAGGAGCCTCCTTTGCTGGCCTCCCAGGCCTACGGGGCTGTTCACTGGAACTCTATTGGTGTTCCATCAAATGAATTTGTATACCCGGAATGTGATAATTGATAGGGCGATGAGAATGGAACCTCGCTACTCAGTCAATGTGGAAGATAGTTGGAACGAGTATTGGGACGAGTATTTTGGAATATAGTGGAACGAGTATAGATACAAATGGCGATGTAGGTGTTTATTGTTATATTAGGTTACGTTACGTACTGTACACAGAACAGTGCTAGCAACGCTAGAATTTTGGTTGCAACGCAGCTTTTTGCTATGTTAGAGAACTTGAAAAAGTTTACTAAGTAAAAACAGAATTTGGCCCCAGACCCTCTTAACAGAGGGTCTGGGCACGAGACTAGTCGTAGGGAAGGTACGACCCATCCCTTCCAGACTAGGCATGGTCAGCCGTGGCGCGTACTACGCCTGTCCTGGGGGGAGGGCTTGGCAGATGCGCGAGAAAGAAGTTGTGGCAGACCGACTACAGTACCCCGTGGCGTATACTTTTTGAGCCTCATCCCTTTGCCCCACCCCGCACGAGTTTGTATGACACCTGTTAAATAACTTCAGTACGGTAGTACAATACACGTATCTAAGGTTTGGGCCATGCCTTAACAAGTACCACTGCAGTCACTTTTGTTATAGGCAATTATTCTAACATTCAATTCTAGACCCAAATAAGGCTGATAATGGGCCTAGTTAGCCTTAGTCTGGTTGAGTTAGCCTCCCCATCGGATTGTCACTCTCTCCCACTGCAATTGGCACAAGCCTCTCGTAGACACTGCAATCTGTACGAACACTTCTCATAATAGTCAAGAGTAAGTTCAGACTTTCTCCTCTCGAATTACCTTCCATATTATTTTTGGTTGCCTACTTAGATTCCTGAAAAACCAATAGAGACTACAGTAGATAATGCTGCTATATGAAGAGTGCGCCGAATTGCAACCTTGATGATTGTGACCGGAATTGATTATTTTTTAAAAGAAAACAAAAAACTCGGTAATTTGGTGCAGAGTGGGGGGCCATGTAAATTTAAATAATGTATACGCCTCCGCCACAAAAAGGTATGGTATAAGTTTGAGCCTCATGCCTTTGCCCTACCCCGCACGAGTTTGTATGACACCTGTTGTGAATGCCAACTAACTTCAGTACAGTTGTACAATACACGAATCCAAGGTTTGGGCCATGCTTTTCCCCTCCAGTCACCTTTGTTTTGGGCATTTGTTCTAACATTCAATTCTAGACACAAATAAGACCGATAATGGACCCAGCTAGCCTCACCATCGGAGTTGTCGGCCTGGCAGCGCAGTTAGCGAAGGCCGCTACAGACTACTACAAGATTTTCGATGATATGAGCGATGTTGGCACCACATATGACTCCATCTTGCATAAACTACGCACGGAGGGCCTTCGGCTCAAGGGATGGGAGGAAGCTTGGGGCCTTGGAAACGACAATAATCAGAGGCGGCTTGACCCCAAAGACTACCGGTACCGCTATGCTACAGCTACTCTGGCAAGAATAGTTGCGGCATTTGCAAGCGTTGAAAAGTTGCAAGCAGAATATGGAATTGCGGTGAAGGGTAAAAGCTTGGAAGCGGAAGAACCAAAGTCTCGAAGGCCCAGTCGGCTATCGATACCCCTGCCATTTAGGTCCCGCTCCAGGTCACGTTCAAAGTCTCCACTAATTCCTACCATTCAAGAAACCGACCTGCATCTTCTAGAAAATCCTCGTGTGCTGGGAAATCAGCAACTTCTTCCGGAACTTTCGAAGGAGATCTCCTCCATGACGGACGCAATGGGCAGATTACAGCAATCACTATCCATGTACCGCAAGCTCCGCTGGGTAGTTGCAGACAAAGCAAAGCTGGATGACTTGTTGCGAATATTGACAAGCCTCAATGATGGACTGTTTCATGTGCTTCCAACGCCAGCTAGATTACAGGTTTCGACACTGAAACTCTTATTCGATATCCCGTTCCTACTGAACATCCGAAAATCTTCTCAATTTGTGGGGAGGGAATACCTGATTGAGAGCTTGAAGCAGAATGTAGAAGAAGGCAAATATACCCAGAATACAATCGTCCTCTATGGCACCGGGGGTATGGGGAAAACTCAACTTGCATTAGAGTATATCTATCAGTATCATAAAGTTTATTCATCGGTCTTTTGGATCAATGCTGCTACTGACCAGACTACGATACTCGGATTCACTCAGATAATGCAGCGGCTTATCCAATATCATGCAGAAGTCTCAGAGGATTATTCACATATAGGTCGGCTGTTGGGAATGGCTGGTAAACTGGATTCCAATGGTTGCTTTGTGATTACACAAGCATCAGAGGCGCAATATGTTGTGGATGCTGTGAAGCGATGGTTTGCATTACCGGAAAATACGAATTGGCTTCTTGTGTTTGATAACCTTGATGACCCTGACTTAGTTGATATAGAAGAATATATTCCGGCATGCAATCATGGAACTGTGATCATTACAAGTAGGCGGCGTGATCTACAACAAGGTCGGAAGGGGTTCGAGGTGCAGCAAATGAAACCCATAGAAGCTATACAGCTGCTACTCAAGGCATGTGCAATGCCTAAGTTCGAGGATCTGATACCTAGTGGTAAGTGAAGCCTACAAATATTGATGATATATAATCTAACTTGGCAATGCATATGCAGAACAAACTACTTCCAGTACAATAGCAGAAGAGTTGGGATACCTGCCACTTGCTTTAGATCAAGCTGGAGCATATATTCATATGGCACAGTACTCATTAGGTCAATATCTAGAAGATTACCGAACCAATGCGACTTATCTTCTAAGCAAAGGATGGAAAGGGGGAAAGCAAGATAGATCGGTGTTTGCTACATGGGAGATATCATTCAAAACAATCCAGCAAAAGAGTTCGAAAGCAGCCAAGTTACTATCAATTTGCGGGTTTCTTAACAATGAAGATATTTCAGAAGAACTGCTGAAGCGTGGGATGAACCTAGAACCACATGGTATGGACCGTTGTTTCAATTATTTACATTTCTTCATGTCTTTTATAGATTTAAGCTTTTAGCATATTTTTTTATATTGTAACTTTTGGTATATTTTTTAAATATTTTTTAATATATGTTTTTATTTAGAAAGAGCTTAAAATTGCAGATGCTAATTATTAATTGGTATAGACTTGAAAGATGCAATTAGGACATTACTTTCATACTCGCTAGCAAAGCGAAGCCACAACAATGATAGTTTCAGTATCCATCCTTTGGTACATTCTTGGGCGAAGCTTCGGCTCGAGTCTGAGCCACAAAAAAAAAAAGATATAGCAAAGGAGGCCTTTGAAGTAGTTGTGTCAGGAGTTGGCAAGTCAAATGAAGGACGCACGGAATACTTGATATTTGAACGGCGTATCATGCCACACATCGATGCAGTAACAAAACACATGGAACAATACGCAGGAGTCAGTAATATAAACATGCAGAGTAGATCTAGAAGGTTAGGGGATGTATATAGGAGGCATGGACGGCAGCATGAAGCGTTGAGGTGGTATAGGTGGGCATTGGCTGGGTTTGAGAAAGCATTAGGAGAAGACCACCCTGACACCCTCGCTACGATCAATAATATGGCAGGGGTGTTCCACTACCAAGGACAGCATGAGAAAGCGCTAGAGTGGTATAGGCGCGCATTGGCTGGGAGGGAGAAGGCATTGGGAGTGGACCACCCTGACACCCTCACTACGATTAATAATGTGGCAGGGGTATTCGACGATCAAGGACAGTATGAGAAAGCGCTAGAGTGGTATGGGCGCGCATTGGCTGGTCAGGAGAATGCATTGGGAGTGGACCACCCTGACACCCTCACTACGATTAATAATATGGCAGGGGTATTCAACGATCAAGGACAGTACGAGAAAGCGCTAGAGTGGTATGGACGTGCATTGGCTGGTCAGGAGAAGGCATTGGGAGTGGACCACCCTAATACTCTCAATACAGTCAATAATATGGCATTGGTATTCCGCAAGCAAGGACAGTATGAGAAAGCGCTAGAGTGGTATGGGCGCGCATTGGCTGGGAGGGAGAAGGCATTGGGAGTGGACCACCCTGACACCCTCGCTACGATCAATAATATGGCAGGGGTATTCGTAAGCAAGGACAGTATGAGAAAGCGCTGGAGTGGTATGGGCGCGCATTGGCTGGGAGGGAGAAGGCATTGGGAGTGGACCACCCTAACACCCTCACTACGATCAATAATATGGCAATGGTATTCCACAACCAAGGACAGTATGAGAAAGCGCTAGAGTGGTATGGGCGCGCATTGGCTGGTCTGGAGAAGGCATTGGGCGTGGACCACCCTGACACCCTCACTACGATCAATAATATGGCAGGGGTATTCCACGACCAAGGACAGCATGAGAAAGCGCTGGAGTGGTATGGGCGCGCATTGGCTGGTCAGGAGAAGGCATTGGGAGTGGACCACCCTAATACTCTCAATACAGTCAATAAAATGGCATTTGTATTCGACAATCAAGGACAGCATGAGAAAGCGCTAGAGTGGTATGGGCGCGCATTGGCTGGGAAGGAGAAGGCATTGGGCGTGGACCACCCAAGCACCAAAACCACAATCCGTAACCTGATTGACCTCCACGAAAGAACTGGGCAAACCGAACAGGCCAAGATCCTCCAGACACGCTTGCAATCTAGCAATAGTCCCAGTAGCTAATGCAGATGTTTTCAAAGGGAGGGTAATTCCAAAGGTAGGAAATACCGATAGCTATATCCAATCAAGCAGGTATTGACATGGTGCTAATAAACCCCGCCAGCAAATTATCCTTTTTATTTTTTTTTATTTTTTATGTTTTTACTTTTTTTCGAAGGGAGATTCCTAGTTTTTTTTGTTTCGTGGAGTTCTGCTGTATCATACTGGGCTGGAATGGGATGGGATGCATGCGAGATGCTTTGTCCTGAGATTATTGCACTGTAGCAATATTGGTTAGATTCACTTACAAGATACTGTACATATACAGATATTTGATATGGCTAAAAGAGAGATAGGTAAGTATATATCTGTTTTGGCGAGACTTGAAGATTTAGCCATTTTTTACTGGTTACTATCAGCAATACAGTTCCCACTTGCACACTTGGGGTTGCCAACCTTGTGTTGTCCTCCTGATTGAGTAATTCGTTTGGAACGCCACGATCTTGCGCTGAAGTAACCTAATACCCACGATATGAAATGCTCTAAAATTCTAACCTACTAGTACTTTGAGAAGCCACTCGCAAAGAACAATGCCTAAATATAACTCTCTCAACAAGGGATATCTACTTAGTAATTCAAGACTCAAACCGTAAAACCATTATGTATGCAACAAGTTCCATTATTTTCACTTCCCCGAAATTGCTCCAAACCCGCAAATGCTCCAAACCAGACTACGCCTCGAGAAATCAATCATCGCACACCCATCCCAAACCCCACAAAGCCACGCAATGCCTATCCAACCCCCCACACATTAGCAGAAAAATCCATTGCAAGTGAAACAACATCTCCGTCTCTTCCCTCCTCTCCTGTTCCTCTCCTTCCTCTTTCCCTTCTTTAGGGAGCTTACCCTCGCTCACCTCATTACCCAGCACAAATTCTCCTCTACAGTCTCCACCTTCCTCATTCCTATCTCGCTCTCATACTTACTCATCCCGGTACTTAGCTCACGCTCGCCCTAAGTTTGTATATCCAAACAAAAACATGATAGGCAGCATGACCATGAAGAATGTATGTGTGCCGAGGTTCGCAGTCATGGCGAAGTACGTATCAAACCCCGGTGTCCTGGTATGTTCCTATCTTGCATCCCTGATACTGATGTCAGTTATGTTATTTCAAAAAATATCTCTGGAGTCTGGAAATGTATACTTGGAACCAGGCGAGATATAGTGTCTCTCATATGAACTAGCCTAGCCTCCCTTTTTTTTTTTTTTTTTTTTCTAATTTTTTTGGCGGATTGGTTGTATGGTCTTTGTTACTGTTACACAGTACATATGTTGCGTGACACTAAGTCAGCCGACTGCCATTTCGGGTAGTCCTACCGTACCACTTTCCTCTTCCTCACACTGAAAAGCAATTCGGCTAGTCAGGTTGGCACAACAATTCCGCGTTCTTTCAACAGGTCATCCACGCATTCAATGAAATGGTTCAAACAATCCTTCTCCGGCTTTTTTTGCATTTCGATGCTTACAATTTTATCGAATTTTTTTGCCAAACACAACCGTAATTCTCTCAGCCAGGCTTCTGTTCCTTTTGAGAAAGTAATGCTTGTTACCCGGCATCCTGTAGGGGAACCGTACAGTGTCCTGCTCAAGAACGACTTTGCATCAGCAGGCCAGGCTCTTGACCACTAGGATAGCCTCCAGCCCGCCCCTGCTCCCTGCTCCTTGGTGGCATACTCGAATGACTCTTCAACAAGAGTACCTGGTTCATCAAGGGCAGATAAGACTTCAATCCTAAGGTAGCCAGTTTGCAGCTCTCCTCCGAAATATTTTGATAGCTCCCTGTGAAAGAACGTAAGAGTATATTTCCTGTCATATCTACAACATTCTTGCAAGGGAAAGTGTAACATAGATATCCGCCAATGAGAGTAGGACCAGGATCCGACCATGACGAATATACATGTTTAAAGCCGAGCAGTAGTACTTGGACAAATATGATGGGGGTTAAGGTATAGATCTACATTCAGTATTTGGAACGCACCATCGTAGATTTGTGTCAGTCAGTAGGCTACCGACTTGAAATGAACTCCCGCAATGCGCAAGCGCTCATCCGCCATAAGCGCCCTGATTCAAGTAATAGTAGATGCTCATATAAAGTACCTTAGTACTACTCATACTCAGGGTCGTTTTAAGTAATGGTGGGTAGATGTGTCACAAAGCTATAAAGTCAATTGTAGGCTAGTGCGCGGAGCTCAGGGTAACGCAAGATTTGTCTACTACTTTTGGAGTACAGGATTTGTGGGACACTCTATCCATATCTCAGCTCGCTGAGGGTCACACTGATATGTATCACCCTGATATGTAGTAACTGATATGTAGTAGGGTAAATTTATTTTAAATACCTATAAAATTGCAATGCATTACCAGTATACCATTATCTTGCTTGTCTTGCCGTATGGCTGAACCTAAAGTACAATAAAGTAGCACAACTGCTCCTGTATTCATGCCTTCTTTACAGGCGTACATGGATCTAATGCATTTAACCCCTCAATTATTTGAAAGTGTTAGTTTTTAAGAAGCACCAGAAATAATAATGTCCAAATCTTGAGAATGCAGCCTGTGCATAGTGAAGTATAGCAACTAGATAAAATTATAAACTAAAAAAGAACTTACTTGAAGTTGTCCTTCTGCTCCCTTAACTTCCTCATGACTTCAACTGGGTCTGTACTTTGCGTCGCTGAATGTACTTCAGAGTCCTACATAGAATGTTTTGGTAAGTACATTCATTGGAAGTGCAAAGGACAGGTGAAATACATCAAGCATCATAAAGACGTTATGTTTCTTTTCGTCACCAATGGTAAATTTTCCCTGTGTTTCCGTATTTTCCTCACAGAATTGAGCCAGCTTTTTAAGATTGGGGTTGTTTGGGGCAACATGAAGACCAAACCTCGTGTTTCTTTTAGTGTATCTATGATATGTGAGTTTGGCTTCTATAAAGACAATATTTTCGGAATATGGAACAAACTCATGACCGGGATAGACTTTTGTATCATCCGGGAGTGAAGCCAAGGTTACATTCAAGGCTTTGTGCATATCCTCCGCAGTACCTTCAAAGAAACGACCACAGCCTAGATCAAGTTGTAATCAGCATACAATGGTCATAGGAGGTGTTACAGGAAGGTAAATGTCCTCCGATATGTACGTACCCGCAATGAAAAGTGTATCACCTGTGAATACAACTTTCTCGTCTCCATCTTGCGCATAATAGCAGATACTATCCTTGGTATGACAAGGTGTATGAATCGCCTTTACCGTGATTCTCTCGCCGATCTGGAATGTCTCCTCGTGCTTTGGTGTCATTGTCACGAGGGCGCAATCTCGACCACCGATTATGGGAGTGCCAGGAAATGCTTCGAGCTGATCGAAGTCCAAGGGTAAGCATAAGCTCCTTTCAGAGCAGTAGTGAACGGGCATTCAATTGCTAACCAGGCCTTTGTTCCCACCAGCGTGGTCATCGTGATGATGAGTGTTTATCACCCCCTTGAGTCGAATAGCTTGTTTTGAGAGTTGCTCTTTGAGAACGGGAAGAACCCTGGATAATTCGTCAGTGCCAGTGCGATTCGGGCGTTCTACCAATTTTGCATTCGGCATACTCTGGAGGATGCGCTGGGTCGATTACCATAGCATCACGGGTCTTGTCATCAACGACGAGGTAGGCATAGTTATCCGCAGTTCCAGTCCCTTTGCAACGCTTAGCCTATTGCATTCTCGAGGGAAGCTTGTAGGGTGGACGAGGTGCAGCACGTACACATGGGTATGCTTTGGATATGCATCTTGCGGGAGTGTAGCTTGGGGCGAGACAATTCCTCATATAACGAAATTAATCCCACGTAAATGCAATCGGGAATCTCTTCATACGTACAGAATTGGCTGATTTGATATACGAAACTGTAGTAGTTGCTCTAGACCAGGGAGAAGTAGCAATTTGTTTGATTGTGCGTCCTGAGATGCGGAGTGCAAATTTCATTAACATCGAGCTGCGATGTGAAGCGGCGGTATAAGTAATTGGAATGTAGCATGTATCAGCGGCGTTGTACTGACCTCATCTTCCAGCTCTATGGATTACAAATTGACGTATGCGGGGGAAGCCAACCGGATTGTCCAACCGGGGTGTCCAACGGGGGTACCGGTAGTCTGGTTGGCACAACACTCTCCAAGAAACGGGGAGCCTTACCGGCTTCTGCAACAAGCCTAGCTGTGTACGGAAAAATGTTTATCCGGCGCCTCCTTAAAATGGCCGGACTCGGCTGAGTCAGTCGCGTCTTTCCCCTGAGGATTTTGCCGAGTAAACATGAGACTAGAGTAAACCCATCTCTGAGCTGAACACACATTTGGCTTGCGAAGCTTCAATATTCACATTTTACTTGAGAGCTACTTTGATTTCTGCCATATTCACTGTCCCTGGAAGCTGCTGATGAGCGTCATATCAGCATGGCAGACATTGAAAAGAAGCCGCCAACTCCGGCGCCTGATGCCGGCTTGAGAAATCTTGATCATTGTGCGCGCCGCGATCTTCACTTGGAAATGTGAAACTGAAGCTGATTGGTGTATGGTAGATAAATATCGCCTGCCAAAATACAGATACGTACGTAGGTTCACCGGTCCGAGGCAGGTGGAAACTCCAGGATTCGAAACTGAGGTTGGGAATAGATATTACGACAGAAATTCCTTCCATTGATGCGATGGGAGACACCGTATCTCGCCTGGTTCCAGGTATATCTTTCCAGACTCCAGAGCTATTTTCGAAATATCATAACTGAGAGCAGTATCCCGGTGCAAAATAGGAACATACCAGGACACCGGGGCTTGATACGTACTTCGCCATGACTGCGAACCTCGGCACACATACATTCTTCATGGTCATGCTGCCTATCATGTTTTGGTTTGGATATACAAACTTAGGGCGAGCGTGAGCGGCACCTTAGTCCCCCATGTTGTCAATGTCCAGGCGCTGACCCAGTTTACAGCATGGTGCACATCCTGGCAGCTGGCGTCTTCTTCAGCGGTTTTGTCAAAGACCTCCTCTGGTTCGGCTGCCCAGACCATTGATCAAGTTACAATTTACTGACCATGCCCCACTCACAGCCTACCTCGCCCCCTCTCACCGCCCCTGCACCGCATCACCATGTCCGGCTCCGCCGCCCTCGAATACGGTTTCCCAAGCACACACTCCACCAACGCCATATCCGTCGGACTCTACGGCCTCCTTGCCATTCGCGCCGACTCCTCCATCGACCCCACCTTTCGCCTCTCGATGCAACTCCTCGCCTGGATATACATGATCTCCATCGTACTCGGGCGTCTCTACTGCGGTATGCACGGCTTCCTCGACGTTATTATTGGCTCTGCTCTGGGCGCCCTCCTTGCATGGATTCAGTGGGCTTTCCGAGCACAAATCGACACCTTCATTTACAGCGGCGACTGGAAAGTTCCACTCATGGTCGTTGCAACGATATTAGTCCTTGTACGGATCCATCCCGAGCCAGCTGATTCATGCCCATGCTTTGATGATGGTGTCGCGTTCGCGGGAGTCATTATTGGTGCGGATATCGGTCACTGGCATTTCGCACACTCAAGGTTTTCACTAAATACCCCTAGCCCCGCAACAGTACCCTATTCCTATGTAGAGTTGGGTCTGGGAAAGAGTATCGCTCGGGTTTTCCTCGGCGTGATCATCATCTTTGCATGGCGCGAAATCATGAAACCGACCTTACACAGCCTTCTCCCCCCAGTATTCCGCTGGATTGAGCAAATCGGCCTATCCCTGCCTAGAAAGGACTATAAGCAAGCATCGGAATACACCAAAGTCCCAGCCCTCGCTGATGATACACTCCCGCGGCTACAAGAGCTCCCGGCACTAATTCATAACATCTCGCGAAGGACAAGATCTGATTCTGTTGGTCCACAGTCCGCGGCGGATGCTTATGAGACGCTTGCGTACCGGGAAAAAAGGAGGAGGGAGTCACTGGATAGTACGGGGGCTAATAGGCCTACGCTACATATGCGGGGAACGAGCAATGAAGGGATGGGTACCGGGATGAGTAACTATGAGAGCGAGATGGGAATGGGGAAGGTGGGGTCTGTAGAGGAGAAATTGGTGCAGGGAAATGAGGCGAGCGAGAGTAAGTTCCCTAAAGAAGGTGAAGAGGAAGGAGAGGCACAGGAAAGGAGGGAAGAGGCGGAGATGTTTATGAGGATTGAGAGGCCAAGAGTGAGGTATGATGTGGAGGTTATTACGAAGTTGTTTGTTTATTCCGGTTAGTATTATTACCTGTTTTCACTTGCACTGGATTTTTGCTAATGTGTGGGGGGTTGGATAGGCATTGCGTGGCTTGCGGTAGAGGGGAACCCGATATTATTCGAGATTGTGGGGTTGGGAATGGGTGTGCGGTGATTGATTACTGGAGGCGTAGTCTGGTTTGGAGCATTGCGGGTTTGAAGCAATTTCGGGGAAGTGAAAATAATGGAAGTCTTTGCATACTTAATGGTTTTACGGTTTGAGTCTTGAATTAGATATCCCTTGTTGTGAGAGTTATATTTAGGCTCTTTGCGAGTGACTTTTCGAAGTACTAGTAGGTTAGAGTTTTAAAGCATTTCATATCGTGACCACGGTGGGTATTAGGTTACTTCAGCTCAAGATCGTGACGTTCCAAACGTGCAAGTGGGAACAGTATTGCTGATAGTAACCAGTAAAAAATGGCTAAATCTTCAAGTCTCGCCAAAACAGATATATACTTGTACTTACCTATCTCTCTCTTTTAGTCATATCAAATATCTGTATATGTACAGTATCTTGTAAGTGAATCTAACCGATGTTGCTCCAAGTGCAATAATCTCAGGAAAAACTCACATGCAACTCGCATGATTCCCATCCATGATACAGCAGGACTCCACGAAACAAAAAAACCTAGGATTCTCCCTTCGAAAAAAAAGTAAAAAATAAAATAATAAAAAAAGAATAAATAAATAAAAAGGATAATTTGCTGGCGGGGTTTGTTAGCACATGTCAATACCTGCTTGATTGGATATAGCTATCGGTATTTCCTACCTTTGGAATTATTTACCCTTCGAAAACATCCGCATTAGCTATTGCTAGATTGCAAGCGTGTCTGGAGGATCTTGGCCTGTTCGGTTTGCCCAGTTCTTTTGTGGAGAGCAATCAGGCTACGGATTGTGGATTTAGTGCTTGGGTAGTCCTCTCCTAATGCCTTCTCCCTCCCAGCCAATGCGCGCACATACCACTCCAGCGCTTTCTCATACTGTCCTTGGTAGTGGAATACCAATGCCATATTATTGATCGTAGTGAGGGTGCTTGGGTGGTCCACTCCCAATGCCTTCTCCTGACCAGCCAATGCGCGCCCAAACCACTCCAGCGCTTTCTCATGCTGTCCTTGCTGACTGAAGGATACTGAAACTATCATTGTTGTGGCTTCGCTTTGCTAGTGAGTACGAAAGTAATGTCCTAATTACATCTTTCAAGTCTATACCAATTTATAGTTAGCGAGGTCATAAAAACTATAGGAATTTTAAGCTCTTTTTTAAATAAAAACATATATTAAAAAGTTTTGATAACATTCACACTTTAAATCTATAAAAGACATGAATAATTGAAATAACGGTCCATACCATGTGGTTCTAGGTTCATCCCACGCTTCAGCAGTTCTTCCGAAATGTCCTCATTGTTTAAAAACCCGCATATTGATAGTAACTTGGCTGCTTTAGGACTCTTTTGCTGGATTGTATTGAATGATATCTCCCATGTGGCAAACACCGATCTATCTTGCTTTCCCCATTTCCATCCTTTGCTTAGAAGATAACTCGCATTGTTTCGGCAATCTTCTTGATATTGACCTAATGAGTATTGTGCCATATGAATATATACTCCAGCTTGATCTAAAGCAAGTGGCAGGTATCCCAACTCTTCTGCTATAGTACTGGAAGTGCTTTGTTCTGTATATGTATTGCTAAATTAGATATATATTATCAATATTTATAGGCTTCACTTACCACTAGGTATTAGATCTTCGAACTTAGACATTGCACATGCCTTGAGTAGCAGCTGTATAAATTCTATGGGTTTCATTTGCTGTACCTCGAACCCCCTCCGACCTTGTTGTAGATCACGCCGCCTACTTGTAGTAATCACAGTCCTATGATTGCATGCCGGAATATATTCTTCTATATCAACTAAGTCAGGGTCATCAAGGTTATCAAACACAAGAAGCCAATTCGTATTTTCCGGCAATGCAAACCATCGATTCACAGCATCCACAACATATTGTGCCTCTGATGCTTGTGTAACTACAAAGCATCCATTGGAATCCAGTTTACCAGCCATACCCAACAGCCGACCTATATATGAATAATCCTCTGAAACCTCTGCATGATAAGCCGCTGCATTATCTGAGTGAATCCAAGTATCGTAGTCTGGTCAGTAGCAGCATTGATCCAAAAGATTGATGAGTAATCCTTATAATACTGATATGTAGATATACTCTAATGCAAGTTGAGTTTTCCCCATACCCCTAGTGCCATAGAGGACGATTGTATTCTGGGTATATTTGCCTTCTTCTACTTTCTGCTTCAAGCTCTCAATCAGGTATTCCCTCCCCACAAATTCAGAAGATTTTCGGATGTTCAGAAGGAACGGGATATCGAATAAGAGTTTCAGTGTCGAAACCTGTGATCTAGCTGGCGTTGGACGCACATGAAACAGTCCATCATTGAGGCTTGTCAATGTTTGCAACAAGTCGTCCAGCTTTGCTTTGTCTGCAAATACCCAGCGGAGCTTGCGGTACATGGATAATGATTGCTGTAATCTGCCAATTGCGTCCGTCATTGAGGAGATCTCCTCCGAAAGTTCCCGGAAGAAGTTGCAGATTTCCCAGCACACGAGGATTTTCTAGAAGATGCAGGTCGGTTTCTTGAATGGTAGGAATTAGTGGAGACTTGGAACGCGACCTGGAGCGGGACCTAAATGGCAGGGGTATCGATAGCCGACTAGGCCTTCGAGGCTTTAGTTCTTCCACTTCCAAGCTTTTACCCTTCACCACAATTCCATATTTTGCTTGCAACTTTTCAACGCTTGCAAATGCCGCAACTATTCTTGCCAGATAGCATAGCGGTACCGGTAGTCTTTGGGGTCAAGCCGCCTCTGATTTGTCGTTTCCAAGGCCCCAAGCTTCCTCCCATCCCTTAAGCCGAAGGCCCTCCGTGCGTAGTTTATGCAAGATGGAGTCATATGTGGTGCCAACGTCGCTCATATCATCGTAAATCTTGTAGTAGTCTGTAGCGGCCTTCGCTAACTGCGCTGTCAGGCCGACAACTCCGATGGTGAGGTCAATTATCGGTATTATTGGGTCTAGAATTGAATGTTAGAATAAATGCCCATAACAAAAGTCAGTGAAGTGGCAAGGCATGGCCCAAACCTTAGATGCGTGTATTGCTACTGAAGTTATTTGGCATGCAGAATAGGTGTCATATGGTGCTGGGAGATATAGGGAAAGTAGGAACGATCACGACCAGAGCGAAGGTACAGGTATAGCTATAGATTTTAAAGCATAGAAATACGTACAGCAATCCTACCTATATTGTAGGCGCAATCACGACCGGAGCGAAGGTACAGGTATAGAACATTGGAGCGCGTAATTCAAAGCATAGGAAATCCTACCCATAGTAGCGATCACGATCAGTCCCTAGTTAGGTATCGCCTACTGCCAATGGATGGCAACATGTAGAACTACATATGTAGGAGTGGGTAACAGAGAGCACTCTGCATAACACGCTTCTTGCATAGGCTCAGAACTAACCCACGTCTACATACTTATGTAGGCGTGTTGTACCTTAAACATGTTCCACTAAGCGAGTGGTGTACAAGAGTCCGTGTTTTTATTTTTTTTTTATTTTTAAAGTCTATACCCGCAATCGACCGAAGGTCATGACGGGGTCCCGAAGTCTCCCCTTTAAAGGTTCGACCTATGCTTTCGGTACCAGAAGCGAGTCCTGCCTCCCGAGCCTAAGAAATGACAAAAGAAACTGATGATAACATCCTTCACCCTCCGTCCTCCGCCCGTCTCGCTTGCTCACCTTCCTTCAACGTAAGTCCAGGTTCATAAAGAAGGTCTCGACTAAGTCTACCGTCACTTCTTCATCTTTATCCATGTTCTTTTAACTTCCGCAACCACCGCTCCCTTTCATCCGCCTGCTCCCATGTGCTCCACCTCCTCCCTAACCACTCCCCTGCCGGACAGGATAATGCAACATGCCTCCCTGTCTCTGACTCTTCTCCACCGCAAAACCTGCACTCCGGTCTGCCATTGGATCCAGGACTTGCCTCCACATTTGTAGCTTTCCCTTGCCGGTCCTACAATGTGTGTAATTGACTCTGGCTTTCCTGTTCTATTTCAACACCCTTCCCATCCCTGTTCCTGCTACCTTCCGGTTAGCCTGTCTCTTCTTGTTCCAAGCTTGCCTCACCCCTCCCTCCGTGATAACCCCCCTCACATTCTCTGCCACACCTTGCTTCGCCAGTCTGTCTGTTTGTTCATTGCCGTAGATCCCGACATGAGCCTTAACCCAGCCAAATTGTACTGCCTCTTCCCCTAACAAATCTTGTCTTCTCCCTATCTCTTCGACAACCCACTGCAGTCTGCTGTTCTTGCCTTGCCAGTCTCCCCTGCCGCTGTGATTGCCATGATTGCTGCTTGAGAGTCCGACATAATTAGGACCTTTTCCTCATCTCTTGCCACTTCCAATGCCCCTCTCATTCCAGTGACTTCTCCATCCCAGACGGTCGCCAAACTCCCCATCCCTCGACAACTCTCTTTTATCCCTTCCATGGCTACTACGAACCACCCCCCTCCTGCCTTCCCTGTCTCTGATTTGCTACCGTCCGTGTAGAAGATCTGACCTCCATTCGCCGCCTCGTTGATCCTCAGCCCCACTCTTCTTTTGCCGTCTCTTTGCCAAGTTGTAGGTCAACCATTGCAACCTTCATCCGCCGGCAAGCCCCTCGGATACTCATATCTGGTTCCTCATCACGTTCCATCTCGTCAATCTCGAATACTCTCCTTCGTACTACCTCCCCAATCGGTGTCCGATACCCTCCTCGGACTGAGTTGTCTCCCAAGAATGTATCTCCCATGACTGTTGAGTCTTTCATCATCTTCGCCATCATCCTCAATTGGGCCGCCTGGATTGTAATCCGTGGTGGCTCCACTCCGGCTATCTGACTCACCAACTCTTTTCTTGCCCCTCTAACCGCTCCCGTGCATTTTCTTAGGGCCTGATACTGCAGGCTCTCCAACTTTCTCTCCCAATCCCTCTGTCCCCTCCATCCTAATTCTGCTCCCCAGAGTACGACTGCCCGAATCATCCCGTGTAGAGGTTCCGCCAACTTAGTGCACTTAATCCCCATTCCGAATTTCCGATTTCATTACACCTTCCAGGAGTCATTCCCCAGGTTTTCTCGTTTTCTGTACATAGGTACTCGCAAGTGTCCAATTTACCTCATACTGAATGCAAGAAAAATAAAATAAAAAAAGTTGGGAGATCACTGTAAATATTTACACCGACGCTAGCTAGGGGGGGTACGAGCTTGGTAGATTGACTACCTAAGCAGGAGAATTACCGCTCTGAACCTTCTGCTTGGGTGTTCCCCACACTGCATAGACAAATTCTCGCATAAACAACGTAACCAAGAGGACGAGAAAGAGCAGTATAGCTCCGAGAATAAGACAAATACAGGCAACGGAGAACCACCTGGTCGTCTTCTGTAACCTCCTCTCAGCCGCCCCAAGCTCTTCAGTTGACGCAGTCGCTAAAATAACCTGCATGGCACTGAGAACAACGGAAACAGACCCAAAGATAACCAAAAATGGATCCATAAATCTGCCGAAGTAGGATCCATACTGCTCATGGGTCTTGTGGTAATAGAATTCAAGCCGGTAAAATCGATTGTAAAAATTGATCCGTGTAAGCCTCAATTCCCCATAATGGTATCGTTTAGTGACACCATCGAGCATATGTACACTCCGAAATGGTAAAAGGAACCCTGATATCTTGCTGAATTCTTCCTCGCCGTCCCGCCATTGCTTTGGCAGCAACTTTAGTTCCAAAGCAATGTCGTAATCTGCCTGACATTTAATTAGGTAAGACCATGAACGTAAGAAGCCATTCACTGCTTTTATGAGCTCGGGATCATTGCTGCCGTCAATATAGGTTTTTCTGAAATTATCGTCGACGATATATTCGGGAATTGGCTTGATAAATACTGTCCGGTAGTACCATAGCAAATGTAATTTAGGTTCATCGGTTATTAGTATCTCTCGACCCCGAATCAATTGGTGGTGCAGTGCCGATATATGGTGATGTTTTTGTGTAGCAACGAGCCAGAGGAGGGGAAAGAGTTCATTAAGCGCTGGGGTTCCAAATTGGTCGTCTAGGAAACTTTTGATTCCTTGCTGGTCATGGTGTTCATAAGGATAACCTGGAATGCTGACGAGGCTCATGTCGATAGCTCTCGTGTCACTATATCCCTCGAGAGATGAGTGGTTCGCGCAGGAAAACTCTGGATATCACGAAGGACTTGGGCTTTAAGCTATTTGGAGGGAGTCTGCCAGGTTTGTTGGTGGTACGCGTCACGTTCACGACTGGAAAGGGCTTATCTGAACACTGTTATCTTCCTTTGTTGTTATCAGTAGGACTATTGTTTAAACCAAGAGAGTGATCTTGGGTTCAATCGATCTTATGGCAATTATATGTTGACTTTGTTAAATTCTAAAGGTAGGTACTGCCTTGCTGTCCTGAATCATTTCCTGGCCAAACTCCTTTTTTTTTTTTTCAGGTGAACAAGTACTCATATCCATGTCTCTCGTACTACATAATGCCCACGACGAGGGAATGCATGCCCGGTACGCGGCTGCATTGTCCGAAGTGGCCTCTGATCTGAAAACCAAATCGACACTACTTATGAGGTATGTACTGTAGTTGGAAATGAAATGCATGCGCACTGCGTCGCGTGCGGGAGTGCCGTCGTGCTAACCAGACTAGAGTGCGTCAGCGGGCAAGGTGGCAGTTTCAGGAATCGGTTCTTCCAGAAAGATCGGCCACAAGTTATTTATTTCGGAAGCAATTCAAGCATGCCGACAGGGGTGTCCCACCTTACCTATTACAGTATCAAAGCAACACAGACTCAATATAAGCAAGTAGATTTCACATGTCTATACTGAATGCGAACAGAAAATAGGAGTATGTAGCAGGTAGGGAATCTTAACGTATACTTGGAACGCGTATACTGTCATTCCACAGTATTACTGCGATACACAAATCCAAAATGTCGGAAGTTATGATGCCAATTTCTGCCGATGCCTTGCACTACCGTACCCTCTTATTTGAACTGAGTAAACCAGTGATAATACCTGCTGACAAGTTTAATAAGATATGGCCATATGTCGACATAGTATATAGAATACTGCGAGGAGAGGTGCTTCAATGCAATGGCACATTGCGAGTTCAGAAGTACAAGTGTCGGCTTCGCAAATCAATAAAATCAAGTACTGCAAAAGTCGCTACAGAGGACAAGATTATAAAACGGCGGCATAGTAGTATTCGGGATAAGCATCTATGTCATATTCAAATCCAAGTCTCAAAGCCTGTTGATAGTACAGCAGTTACTATTGAGCGACTTGATTTGCATATACATACTCATGATATTGAGGAAAGCTTCTGCATTAAAAAACCCAGTATATTACAAGGGTACCTAAATCCGAAGTAATAAAAAATTACTCCGCTGCTCAGATTTACCATGCTGTCCACGGTGCTGGCACACATAAAGGTTCAGAGTGGCTAAGTGAGCTTGATGGGTCATCTTTAAAATAGTTAGTATTATCAAGCTCATTTGGAAATAGTATAATAGAACTAATAGATATGAAATAGACAAGATATTATGAATTTAAAGCGAGGGATGAAATCATCAGACCTATGGACACTTCCACATGGCCAGCGATTCCAAGATGATATTCTACAAGCATGTAGTCTCTTAATGGAGCGGGAATGGCTATTTGAAGAGCTACAAATATTAGATAGTAAGAAAGAGAAATGATGGGAGTTGGTTTTTGCTCATCCTACAAGGCTGTTGGTACTGTAAAGTCGTGGCTGGTTTACACAATTTAATGCTACACATAAGCTTAATCGTTGGGGTCACAATATGTTTTCATTTCTTGTTCGTAATGAACATAATGTATGGATTTCAACTGCGCATTTGGTTGTGGAGCGAGAGAATGGGGAGATTATTGCAGAAGGATTAAGGTATATAAAGCAGTGGTATAGTGGTATGTCCAAAATTTAGTTATATACTTTGAACCTGCATAGCTTATGTGAATTTATAGATAAATGGCAACCACGATATATTATGACTGATGATTCGGCAATTGAATAACGTACCATATGCCTAGCATATGCGGGTGAGCAGGAGGTTACACATCTTCAAGCATACTATGTACTGCTTTACTGAAGTCTAAAACTGTAACTTATGTGAACATGCAGTTATAGTTGCTACTGGTATCAACAATACTAGCAATACAGCTAAGTATATACAAACGTACTGGCTTCAAACAGCATCTAAATGGGCAATGTTTACTTAGCAACATAGTCTACTCTTACTTCAAGTTACTACTACAAATGCTTGTAAGGCATGGTATCAAAAGTTAAAGTCTGGTACAGGGCTATCAAAAGGGCAAGCAGCATCACATGGAATTTATAGGATGATATTGAATATCATAGATACTGTAAAAGACATTAATAATCATGCTGTAGTAGCCAAAACCAATTTTCGGAATCGAAAGCTTACTGTTTGTACAAAACAGTATCCGGAGATTGGTCAACTACCTGTACCTATTTAAAAACTGCTTGCTGTGGAACTTGATGTAGTTGCAGATCGCATTGCAAAGGGAAAGGAAGTTCCTAGTTTTGATCAGAATTTACGCTGCCAATGCAAATTCCATAGGGAATACTTACTTCTATGCCAGCATATCTTCCACTTGGATACAAAGGTCAAAGTCCTAACTACTGCTCGATGGAAAGAGACAGTTGGTGAAGCGGTTAGCTTACGGTTTAATATGCGGGATGTTACTTACAGTGTCCGACGGTACAACCGGTCAGCTAAACTAGGTGGGTTAAATTAGCCGTGGCAGTCAAAATACCAATAATTCAGTGCGAATGAAGAATAGATCGTTGAGATCAGTGCACGCGTTCACGCAAGATGTAAATAGAAAAAATGAATGAATAAATTTAACAAATACAATATAATGTACATGCTGAAGATATGCCTATCGGTCAGGAAACAGAAGAACGTGAGCAACGGTTGCAAGAGGCCTTAAAAACCTATCAGTCTGGATTACCAGAGTACAATTCCATTCGAAAGGCTGCGGCAGCACACGGTGTATCACAATCAACCTTGGGAGGTCGAGTACGCGGGTTCTCGTGCAGCAAAGAAGAGGCTTCATTACATAAGGCCGTCACTAAATCAACTTCCAAAGAAACAGTATTGGCACTGATCCAGAGCTTCGTCAACCTTTGGAACCATTTCAGAACTGTCTTCATAATTTTCAACTCAATTGTAGCTCTTCCGGTGGCCCTTCTTCCTTGCCTTAGAAATCTTCATGTATGTTAGCCATATCAGTATTCACGTTGAGCGCTTGACCATGTATAGCGAATTAACCTTGTTAGGTTAGCTGACCGGTACATGATTGCGGGAGCAGCCGACACTTCAGATTTAGGATGATGGAATAAGGAATTACTGTAGACCCATGTCGGTTTTTGAGACATCTGCAACCTGGCGGCAAGTAGAAAACTTTTAAGTAGGTAGGCTATCTCCGGGTGGGACTGAAGATACAAGGCTTGATGTGATATCGGACGTCTTGGAAACCTCTACTGGTACGCTGGATTCCGAAGAAGTTTGATACCTATACGGCAGTGGCCGGATACAGATCATAAGCAACAGCTGTTGCCCTTTTTTTTTTAAAATACTCATTACTCCTGTTCAATCAGAGCTGTTGCCCTTGTAGATAGCAATGTCTCTAAAGCTGACATGGGGCGTACCAGTTTTCCGGTAGTCACTTATTGGAAAGTCTATTACCATATAATACTACACCATGAATCGTAAGACGTAATATTATTAGGCCTATCAGATCACGAGGGCCTTAATACTACTCTAGGCGCCACTACCTTACATACCAAGATTATGAAGTTCGATCATGATACCCTCGGCCAACTCCTCGCCGAACTCCTCGCCGGAACAGACACCTCACAGTGAACAGAGAAGTACACGTCATAGTTGACGCCTGGTGCAGAGCACATCATTACTTCAACACGAACTACCAACATTCTGCAATAAGCGCATGCATGAGGACTCTTTGAACACATGCAATAAGCGCATGCATGAGGACTCTTTGAACACATCCTCGGAGTCGAAATGATATGGCTATGGAGCCAGACAAGGCTATAGCAGTATTGTAAGTACCGTCTAGCCTCGCTCTAACCGAGCGGGGCGACGCAGTGGGCTTTCAAACTGGCACGAGACTATTCAAACTTATATGCAATGGCAAGGGCCCTGGGAGACAAAGTAAACATGTGATTTTCTTTGTGTTGGTGCGAGCTTCCAAGCCGAATCAATATTTCGCCCGCTCTTAATCTTCCATTTGCTCTCGCTATAGTAGTAGTAATGTTGGAGTTCTCTATCTGGAGCCCTAACTGTGCTACGCAGTCTCATGTATCTATGTGTGTACATATACACACAGAGTTGCACTTAACCCATTCATTATCCAAACACTGTAAAGTATCCAAAACCCACCGGTACCATCTCGGTGCCACATTCCTGGCGATCCAGTTCATTTGTCATATTTGTATTTATCTATCGCGGTGGACCTGGCAGACTAACTTGCCTTGTCCTGAATCCACCCGGGTTTCCGGGTGGCTCCGCATAGACCCACGTAGGGTCTCCATAGGAGTAATGAGTATTAAAAATAAAAATAAAAAAGGAGAGGGAGTTCCCTTTATCAAGCTCTAGGATAACTAAGACATGTTTGTAATATGATGCCGGTGGTTTCGATCTATTGCTCGTAACTGCAGTAATTTTGCAACTAACCTACGGTACTTAATTATACAACCTTGGTTGTCAATGTGAGGTATGTGGTAGATACCAATTATATATATGACTCGAAATTCAGTGTCCCAACTCCGAGAATTCAATTACGAATTTGCTATGGACCCCGAGACCTGGACTGATGTCCTTATTCTTTTGCTCCTTTTTTTAACATTTTCCTTTTCGATTACAAAGAACTATTATTGGACAGTATTTCTCCTCCTGACGGCATTTGTGATATACACCAGCACCACACTACACCGACTTATAGCTCAACCATCATGGGTTCATTGGATTACCCTCGGTCCCCTCTTGACCTCCCTCGGGCTTTTCTATATCCTGATATCTCCATTTCAGATGGTGATTCGGAAAGTGGCCGTGAGAGAGCCCGTCAGTCCTCTAGAAGTTGTGTACAGCGGCCCACGACATATGGACACCGGGGAGGTCGAGGCAGGAGAGATAGATGTTGAGTAGGTCGAAGCAGCCCTGATGTTTTACTTGTCCACTTCACAGGAACTGAACCACAAGTATAGTATTGTGGCTGTTCACGGTTTAGGATCCGCCCCCAAACGCGCCTGGCTCCATAAGGCTTCCAAGAAGATGTGGTTGAAAGACTTCCTCCCTGAGGAGCGCGATATAAAACGCTCTCGTATTATGTTAGCGAATCATGAATCCGATTGGAGCAATAATGCTGCAGATAATCCATTGGGGAAATACAGCGAAGCTATCCTACAAGGACTGAAAGAGCAACGCAGTACAAAAGAGGTACGTCTACTACATCATATAGAATACCTTTGATACCTCAATTGGGTAATGATTTATTTATAACAGAAAAGCAATTGAGGCTTATTTTACCAATGTTTATAGGAAGCGAAGCGTCCCATCATTTTCATAGCACACAGCTTTGGTGGAATCCTAGTAAAGCGGGTATGTAGAGTCCTAGATTTGTAAGCTAATATTGACCTGATGTACAAGGCTTTAGTAATAGCATCAAGGTCGAATGATCAAGGGTACCGCCAAATTTATGAAATGACCAAAGGGGTCATTTTCCTAGGGACCCCACATAAAGGTGCCATAATATCGCGAATTGGAAGAGTCGTCGCCCTTACATCCTACTGGATGGGTTCCAGCATCAAGCTGTTGGACCTTTTGGATGTGGCATCAACCCATAATCGGGAAATTGGAGACGATTACCTTGATATATCTACCGAGCTAGTGCATATTGATTTCTATGAGATGTTAGCCGAGCAGACTTTCGGAATTCCTACTGGTATTGTAAGTCGCCTATTGCGTGTACATCCACTCTGGATATTGTTCACTAAAGACAGACTCTCAGGCTGTTCCCAGAGATAGAGCCACCATTGATGGACGAGCGAACTATGGGCTCTACGCTACCCACAGGGGTATCAATAAGTTTCCTTCGAGAGAGGATAACAACTATGCACAGGTGCTTAGAAGACTTATCTCCATTGTCGACTACTGCAGGCAACTTAATGAGCCTATGCATGAAGAGATGAAGAAAGAGGAAGGTAGGCAAAAACGCTCCTAAAGTGTCTCTAATCTTCAGTGCCTCTCCTTGTTTTTCCTATGTATAAGAGGATTGGCTGATAGGGACGACATATAGCGGAGGCTCGGCAGAGCACCGTCACGTGGCTGGATCCACAAAACTTCGAGGCGGAAGAACTGAAATTCAGTACAGAGCATGTGCAGGGTACAGGTAATTGGATCCTCGAGTCAAAGGAGTATGGCGAATTCCGGAAAGGACGGTCAGGGAAGCTCCTATGGGTTTTAGGTGAAGTGGGGTGTGGAAAGTCATTTCTGGCACACGTAAGACCTCCGGTTTGGTATCGTGAACCCCTCCTGTCTACAGTTGCCGCTCTGGAAGCTAATTAATTGGTTTGGTTCTATTGAATATTTTAGTTAATCCGCAAAAACCTTGACGAGTCGACCGACAGACCGGTTCTTCGTTTCTACTTCGACGCCAAACAGACAAACACCAAGCGAAGCACAGCTTTAGCCTTCTACACCACGGTTATCCACCAATTACTTAACGCTCGACAGCAACCTGCAATCCGGCAATCATGTTTCGATAAGGTGCACAACGTCAGGAAGCAGAGTGGGCATGAACATGCGGAGACATCTGACATCAACACCCTACATGCATTTCTCAATCAGATTCCACCTGCTGCTGTGAGCAGAACATATGTCGTCATTGATGCTATGGATGAACTGGACCAACTTGATCTGGTTAATTACATGAAAAGGTTTCTGTTGCTTGCAGGGAAGCTCTCGTTGAAAGTTATCATAACATCCAGACCCCGCGATGACATAATCTCCCTCACCAAGCAATCTACCGTGTTGAACATTCCCAGGGTAGAAATCAACAGGGATATTCGCAGGTATCTCAACGAGCGTCTTGAGCGAACATTTTTGCGGTATATGAAGGAGGAAATCACCAAGGCACTTTGTCCCCAAACCGAGGTACGCTAGTACAAGAAATTTCATTTCGTTAAATTTAGATAATTTTGTCGATCATGAAAATATCAGCTTCAGTGATTTGCCTAGTGTGTTGGGTTATTCCAGAAAATACAGGGGCTAACAATTTGCTTTTCTTAGATAATGTTCCTATTCGTCAGGCTTGTTGTCGATGACTTAGAGCTAGGGTCAAGAACCAAGAAGGATGTGTACGCAAAACTGAAGAATCTCCCCACCAGTCTGACGAATTTGTATGAACAAAGCCTGGAAAAGCTAGTAAGTGGCAGAGGGGCGGACAAGAAGGTCGCTCGAAATATCCTCCTCTGGGTCACAGCTACCCGCCATCCACTTACGGTCACTGGGTTGACTACAGCATTACAAGCACAGGAGGGTGAGCCAGGAAAACTTGGTGACAGTTTGCTTATATACACCGGCGACGAAGTTCGTAGCGTGTGTTTCCCACTGATCGAGATTCTTGAAAACGAGAGAGTTCAAGTTGTGCATACATCGGTTTCCGAGTTCATACGTCAACTTGGCCGTCGCCTAGGACAGATTAGGTCAGGCAAATCACTTTTCTGTGACGGTGAACCTGGCGCCCAAAAGTGCCTGATTCCATATTTTCAGAGCGAGGTTGCACGTGCTTGTCTATCATATTTATCTGTACCTCCGGAGGACCTTGACCAGGTAAGAGAAATTCCCGAGACGTTGCTAGTGTTCATGTGTGCAAATTCAAACTTACTGGGCGTCGTACCTACTTAGCCCCCGAATCGCGACTTTCGCGACTTCCGAACATACGCTGTGTCGAACTGGCAACATCACTCCAGACAGGCAGGGTCTCAATCAGAAAACCTCCAGGAAGAAAGAGAGATGACCCTCAAACAGGTTACGATCACGGAACATATAGCTACTAGGGACACTGTGTCGGAAGTGCGTATTTTGGAGTTCCTTAAGCCTAGGCGTCTGCTAACTCATCGCTACAACAGAGCCTGGAAGACTATGCGTGGATACGAAACCCAAGGTCATGGGAACGGCATCTGGACTATGAAAGGGAGACTGTACAAAGGCAAATATTGGCCTTCAAGTCACTTGTTGAGTCTCGCTACCAGTGGAAGTCGTGGATTCTGGACGCTGCGGAACACGATCTGCTCTTCAAAGTATACTTTGGTCTAAGGTTGCCAACATCGCGGCCACCTAGCCCACTCCACGTATTAGCTTACTACGGACTTCACCATCTTGCTGCAGCCTTATTTGAACCTACGGCCCAGCTGGGAACGGCCTATATCGATCCTAAACCTTGGATATTGGAAAAAGATGGGATGGGGGGGACTCCACTACACGTTGCCGCAGAACGCGCCAGCCCGTTTTTGAAACTGCTGCTGCTTTACCAGCCCTCAGAATCAATAAACAACCGAGATGCTGAGTCCAGGACCTCGATCCATCGGGCTGTGGGAGCAGGAAACACACATTCAGTCCAATTGCTGGGGGCTGCTGGGGCAGATATCGGGTTAGTTGATAATATGGGGCGCACGGCATTACACCTTGCAAGTCAGCACGGACATGACGCGGTAGTGAAATACTTGCTAAAGCCAATGGGAGCCTCCAGGACGCCTCAAACAGGTGATCACGATGGAGCTAGCCATGTGGAGCATGATGATGCGGTTGCGGCGGCATTGCAACGTACGGCGGCTACCGGAGACACCCCATTGTCAGTGGCTGTAGCAAATGGTCATATTAAAGTCGTACGATTGCTACTTGCACATAATGGTTACGCTCTAGATCTGTCAGTTTCAGTACTCCACGCTGCTTTTGTTACCGCTGCTGGCAACGGATATACACAAACGATTAAAGAACTCCTTTGTGCCAATCTTCCAGCCGATACCATACACCCCGCAACTCAGCAGACTGGAGTGCATACCGCTGCCGCCGAAGGGCACATGGGCGTCCTAAATGAACTGGTGCTAAATTTTGGCGCAAGCACCAATACCAGAGATAAGTCGCAACGAATACCCCTCTACTTTGCGGCGGAGAAGAATATGCCAGAAGTAGTCACTTTCCTGCTTGAGAAAGGTAACCATGGAGATATTAAAGCCCTGGATAGACGTCACCAGTCGGTTCTATTCAAGCCTGCAGGCCGAGGTTATCCAGACGTTGTTGACCAACTAATTGAAGCCGGCGTTGATATTCACTGTGAGGATTTGTGGAAACGGAACGCATTACATTGGGCAGCCAGAGGATCGAGAGTCGCTCCCAGGTCAACGCATGTGAAAATAGCAAAAAAGCTCCTTGCTCTCAAGGTGAACCCCAACCTCAAAGACCAGGACGGCCGTACCCCACTGTTCTGGGCCAATGAATTCCCTGGCGGCGGTCCAATGATCAAGGTGCTTGTCGAGGGTGGGGCCGACATACATTCTACGAAGGACCGCCCTACTCCAGGTGACGGCCTATTACATGAAGCGGTAGCCGGTCTCCAGATAGACTCAATCACAGCAATTTTAGCCCTTGAACCTCCGGTCGACATCAACCTAATGAATGAGCAGTATCAGACACCCCTACACTATGCTGCTTTAATGGCCCAGAATCAACCCAGCAATGTGCCTCTCTTGATTGCCGAGATGTTGATTAAAGCTGGCGCCAATGTCAACGCGGCAAAGGAGTGTCACGCAACACCCCTTCACTACGCTGTCGAACTTAATTGTATATCTATGGTGGAGTTGCTGTTGCGTCATAAAGCAGACCCGAATGCCCGCGGTGAATTGCATAGGTCGCCTTTGATGCAGGCTCTAGTAACATCTTCCACCGAGCGAATTGTTGAGCTGCTGTTAGAATTCTCAGCATCCCCCGTTTTACTAGACTATGACGGAGGAAGCCCGATACAAATGGCTAGCACAAGACATGTGGGACGTATTGTAGCACTGGTTCAGCAGGCGGCTACAGCGCATACGGAAAAACTTGCCACGGAACATAAACAGCTCCCACTACATCTAGCCGTCAGCAATCGAGATCTAGCTGCAGTGCGAAGTCTATGTTCCAGCGCGGCGATAGTCAGGCAAACAGATCTCGAGGGAAACACAGCATTACATTTGGCAGTCACACTTGGTCACACCGATTGTATTGAAGAAATCTTGGGCGCAGGGAAGGTACGCATTTATTCAGAGCTAGGGAACAATGAGGAACAACAGCCACTACACTTGGCTGTACTTGCGAATCGAATCGATATTATTGAGCAGTTACTGAGGCATCAAGTGGACATCAACTACGGGGACAGGCGGAAACAAGCACCCTTGCATCTTGCAGCCAGAATCGGAAACGCGCTGGTGGTGGAGATACTCTTGACGGCGGGAGCAGATGTCAATGCCTCGGACATATTGTATCAAACTCCACTGCAGCTTGCGGCAACTAGAGGTCATGTAGATGTTGTTGAACGCCTGCTACAGGCCCAGCCGAACATGAACTCTCAGAATAGGGATGGAGATACTGCCTTGCACCTCGCCTTGAAAAATCAAAAGAGGCCTGTAGTCTTGTTGTTACTTGAGCAATCAAGCGTCATTGTGGATTTGGCAGACAACGCGGGGATGACGCCCCTTCATCTTGCGATACAATACGGTTTCAGTGGGCATGTGATAGATCGTTTGTTGCTATGGTCGGATGAGTATTTCAACAACTGTGAGCAGAGGGCGACGGAATTAGCTCGACGCGGCCGTGGTACCGACAAACCCTCTGCCCTACATTGGGGTGCTCGATATGGGACCGTGTCGGTCATGGGGAAGTTGTTGAACTCTCGCCATCGCCAATCGTTAAGTTGGGGTTTCCAACCTGAATCGCGGAATCGTGTAGTGCACCAAGCATCATGCTGGGGAAAAATAGAGGTCATGGGGATGCTAATCGAGGCTGGCGCAAAGCCATCGTGGATCAACGCCCTGGAACAAACGGCTCTAGACATTGCAGCACAAAAGAAACAGATCCTCTCAGCGAACTACTTGTTGCAGAGATACTCGGCAGTGGAGTTGGACCTCGACCGAGTTGACTATTGGTCTAAGACGGCACTTCACTGGGCCTCACAACATGGCTTAACTGATGTTGTGGCAAATCTACTAAAGAAAGGTGCGAATGTGAACCAACAGACTGATGGGAAGTACAGTGCATTGCATCTGGCTGCAGAAGGAGGGCATGAAGCTGTGATTGATTTGTTATTACGAGGAGGGGCAATTGTGGATGCTACCATGCGCATGACACATGGAACCCCCTTGCATGCTGTCTGCGAACGTGGATATCGGGACTGCGTCAGCAGGTTGATTACCGGCGGCGCAAACCAAAATTTCCCCAATGGGTTCGGCAATACACCTTTGCACTTGGCTGCTATGGGTTACCATAAGGGAGTTGTTGAGGAGCTGCTTGCGGCTCATGCGAACCCAAATTTGACGAATAGTGAGGGGAAGCATCCAGTGGAGGGTATGGATCCGTCACATGAGCTGTATGATGAGATTAGGGAGCTTTTGTCACAGCCAACTGCGGATGGATAAGGTACGTGGGCTAGCCTCTTCACTGTGATACTATAATTCCCGGGCTTACGTGAAGTGACATTTTAACTAGCCATCTACATACCTGGTGGTTGGTATGTGCGGGCCGGCAAGCTCCTACTACTGGTTTTTGTGAATTTACTTTTATGTATCTATAAGCACCTCGTATTTATAGTGCTTTTGATTGGTCGTGTCCAGGGTCTTATTATGTTATGGTGCCGGCAGTCTAGAGGGTACCATTTTAAGGGGGTATGGCACTAACGTATCAACAACACCACCATAATAGATTTCGAATATTTTTACAGTAAAATCGATAGTATTGGCTATGGAGAACAATAATTACTAGTTAAAAAAAAAAATATGAAAAAACTGAGTGAGTAGATAGATAGGTAAAAGAAAAGACCGTTTTGTATGAGAGGGCCAATGAATTACCCATGCCAAGATTGACCAAAATTACTGAAATAGGGAATATCTGCATAGTGTGGGGGCCAGACTAGACTCAATCCAACCCAGCTTGGCAGACTTGGCAGTTGGGTCGAATCGCTAGTCTCCATTAAATACATGAGTTCTACGGTGGCTTTTATATACACGACTGTAGTACATATTGGCAACCATCACGATATGCTTGCATCGTCCGTTGACACTTTCGATAAAAAATCGCCATATAGTCACCTCTGGTACAGCCTCAAGTGCATGAGGTATGGTGTCCCGTAGCCCTTGGAGAGAATATTCACAATTCTCACGAGCATATCTCTTTGCTGCTCCCCAGAAGAATTCCTTGCTTTTTTCGAGCTAGATATAACGTTTTACGAGACTGTTGAACTCCTCGCTGGTAATTGAAATGAGGTTCTTCTGAGTCTGAGTCTATGCTATTAGCTATAGCCATCAAGCGTGCCAAAGCATCTTCTTCTATAACCAGTTCTTCTTCAACATCGGAGTCCGCAACATCGGAGTCCGCACCCCCAAGACCCCCCTCATGATCAAGCTCCAACTCCTCCTCTGAATCCTGTTGTCTTAGAGCTTTACGAGCTTTCGCGGTGGAAGCAATACACGCTTTTCTCTTTTTGCTGAGCAGAGGCATTGTTCAGGGTATGTACCGGTAGTTCAGGGTGGTTGGCAATGGTTGGCAATCTATTCTGCGTCACATTCGCGTCAAACGAAAAAATAAAAAATAAAAAACTGTGGTGACTAAGGCTCAGGACGAATTACCCATTTTGGAGGGTGTTGTGCCAACCAGACTAGCGTGCTGCTCGACGTCACTCGTATTCAAACTAACCACTTTTATGAAGGGTCTATCTATATTTTGCGCACAAGCCCCAAGATAAATAAAACTAACCACCGCAGGTGTGAAATCCATCCTCACTTAGACTAAACCGGGTAGAAATTCCCGAAACAGGAACAAAGTCCAACCTGACGTAAGTCGAGAAATCGGGTGCTCCATGTCCATCCCCAGGGGTAGAAAAATTGCGGTAAATCAAATCTCTCTTATACCACCCAATTACAGTACGTCCCTAGCATATCATCGGCCCTCTAAGCCATACAGGATATCTCTGGGACACAGTCTCCCAGATAGAAATAGTGAAGGTGTTGACCTTGACATTCTAGGGTGTCGTGTCGGTCCTATTTATATCTGGTGATACGGAATACTAATGCGAATTAAGGTAGACGTCACCAAACAAGTAGAGGTATGAAAATATGACAAATAAAATTCAGGAAATCAAGTCCTCATCCCCAACAGCAATGTACGATCTAAATCAGGGGCCCCGACAGAACCTGAATGAGAAATGGAGGTAGAGAGATGTGAAGAACAGCGCTTGGGAATAATATTAGGGGTGGAGCTTGCCATTGACGAAGATAGAGAGGTTTCTAGTGGTGATCTGGTTGGCTGATCGTGAGGTGGGGGAGTTATGTTTCTGGGGATAGGTTGGCGGCCAGCTGGAAATGGCGGAGTTCCTCGCACGAGGTGGTCGAGAAGAATTGCAGGAATAATGTATCGTGAGATTCCTGAACTTTAAAGCTGGGGGAAGGGGTAAAGAATCAAAACCAAGGTATGGCTATCTCTGCAGGCGCACGCGATCTCAATTTTTTTTTTTTTTTTTTTATACTCAGTACTCCTGTGCAATCCCAAAAAGGGGACTATGAGGAGCCCAGGTGGATTCAGGACAAGGCAAGTTAATCTGCCAGGTCCGCCGCGCGCGAAAAGCAGAGAGTAAATACAAAGTTCATAAAACGCAAAGCCCCCATGCTGTCATTGACCGGCTATATGCCAGATGACCTCGAGTGGCCTGACTGAGACCTGCGAAACCGAAACCAAACAGTGATGCGTGTAAATCAACAGAGATTGTAAATCAAAATGTGTAAAACGAGACAAGGCAGAATGAAAATCGTAAAGCGACGCAGAACCCCCCATGCTGTCATTAACCGGCTATATGCCAGATGACCCCGAGGGGCCTGACTGAGGCCTGCGAAACTGCTCCCCAAAAGAAAAGTGTAAATAAAACATGTAAACCGGAGAAATACAAATGGGACGAAACGTATTAACATGTGTCATAAGTGTGTGTATATGCATCCGTCATGCTTTATGCACGCGATCTCAAGCATGCCTCCATCTAGCAGTATATAGAGCAATAGAGCAACCATACACGATACATCGGCTTTAGAGACAGGTCTACGGTTTTTTTTTTTTAGCACATGATATCTAGGGCACGGTATCGCTATGGGAGCATGTGTATGAATAGATTTAGCGGAGCCTCCCTAGAAGCACAAAGCCTGCTACAAGAGTATTGGGAGATATCGCAAGTGTAACTGTTCTGTGTCCTGCCCAGGAATTGTCTCAGTACAAGTATAGTGGTCAGTTAAGGCAGACTCACTGGTGGATATGCGTATACAGGCCAGTTCACCTGTGGCATGCAGGGGCCACATTGCAAAATCCTACATTCTTAGCTAATGTGTACACCAGAGCACACATAACATGCTTCATGGTCATGCTGCATATCACAGGATGAGTAAGTATGGAGCGAGATGGGAATGGGGAAGGCGGAGACTGTAGAGGAGAAATTGGTGCCGGGTAACAAAAGATGTGTGAAATATCTGTTAGGCAGCGGAAATGGTGCTAGCGAGGCAGCACGGGTGCAAAGCAGATCTTAGCAATATGCCTACTACAGCGGATGGTGATACGCAGAGTGGACTATAGAGCGCAGAGTGCACTTAGGTGGAAGTGAACGATGCGAGCGAAGACTTGCTTAATTCTACCAAAATGCATGTCCGGAGCGTTGTCTATATACATGGAAATTCAGGGTAAGACAATGCACATGGATGTGTCATTCGGCCAATCAGAAGCAAGGATTGCGGATGGCAACCGAGTGGCAACCAGACATACGATACTTGCGTATTGTGCGAACGTACCATAGTAGCGTATGCGTGAGCGAGTAGCGGAATATTGTAGTTGTGGTAATAGCGGCGACGGTGGTGATAGTGGCGACGGCGATAACAAGGGTGTAGCGGGTGTGCGCTTTAACACTGGGAAATGAGGTGAGCGAGAGTAAGTTCCCTAAAGAAGGTGAAGAGGAAGAAGAGGCACAGGAGAGGAGGGAGAAGAGGC
>ML121633.1:0-14312 GCA_003788615.2 Terfezia boudieri ATCC MYA-4762
TTGCTCGATCAATTAGCTACAATTGACACAATTATTCAACACTTTCACTTACGGGACTACTCGTGCTTGCTTGCCCCTTGCCGTTCGACTTTAACGGTCTGCTGGAAGACTTTTTGGTATTAACCGATTGCCGCTTGGTTGTGTCGTCTCTGAGGTCGCAGCTTGCACCCCGCTTACGCATCATTTCCTTACCTTTCCCCTTGGCTTCTGGCTTAGTCAATGACTTTCGTGTTACTACCATCGTGAGCTGCTGTTCTGCAAGAAGCCTCCTACAACCCTCAGGGAATATTGTGGTCATCTTAAAGCATCTGATGTATACTAACAATATTTTTCAACTGATCTGAACACAATATTATCAATACCAGCTTGGATTCTAACAGTCCGCCCACAGCTTAACCCAATGGTACACAACAGAAAAGCAAACCAGTCTCCTGAAACATGACTTACAAGTCCCAACACTCCCCATCTGTCACATACCAACAATAATCTCTGAGCCAAATCAAGAAAAAAAAAAGCACTTCTGAAACATTACCATCCCACTCATAATCCTCCCTGTCAAACCCATAAAAATCCCCGACTCCATTGATATCTCATATATTCTCCCAAAAAAAAAAAATATTCCAAATGATTGCTCATGCGAAACAGGTCCTCCAATACATCATACCTACAATCCTCCCTTGTCAAACACATCGAAATCCATGACTAACAATATTCCAGGTACTATATGAAAATCCAAATACAAATCGAACAAAAATCCCTCACTGATCCATCCTCTCACTATCAGCAGCTCTAGTTATACCCTTTTGCTCCCTTCACTAGTCTTTGCACGGCCTTCCCCAGTCCCTTCCCTCCACCGCCCCCAATAGTTCTCTCCATATTTGGTGCTCCCTGTCATAGTTCATCACTGCTTTGCCTAAGCTCACCTACGCTACTCTTCTCCTCCTCAACCTCATCTTCCTCGACCTCCTTTTCCTCGACCTCTTCCTCCTCCTGACCCTCTTCGTCTGCCACCTCCTCCTCGTCTTCGTCCTCCTCCTCCCGCTGAACCCTTGTTATCTTTACCGCACTTATTTTGACCATCCCCTTCGATCTACCTGACCCTTGACCCCCTACTATCCCCTTAGTCCCTCTTACATACCGTTTCCTACTTTTGGTCTTGATATATGCAGGTGCCTCTTCCTCCTCCTCTTCATCGTCCTCTTCAAAGGCCACAATCTTCTTGGATGTTCGTGTCGCTTGAGGTCTCACAATGCTCTTACCTCCCCCCACACTCATCTTCCCGCTTTTGTTCTTGATATTTTTGGGAACCTCCTCTTCCTCCTCATCATCCTCTTCAACCTCTTCAATGGTCACAACCTTTTTGGACATTCATGTCCCTTGAGGTCTTACAATCCCCTTACCTGCCCCTACACTCCCCATCCCGCTTTTGGTCTTAGTGTATATGGGAGCCTCCTCTTCCTCCTCATCGTCCACAACCTTCTTTGATGTTCGTGTCCCTTGAGGTCTGACAATCCCCTTACCTGCCCCCACATTCACCTTCCCGCTTCTGATCTTAGGGTAGGTAGGAACCTCCTCTTCCTGCTCATCGTCCTCTTCAATGATAACAACCTTCTTTGATGTTCGTGTCCCATGTCGTTTGACAGTCCCCTTACCTCCCCGTACACTCCCGGTCCCGCTTCTGGTCTTGATAGTTTTGGGTGCTTCCTCTTCCTCCTCCTCATCGTCCTCTTCAATGATCACAACCTTCTTGGATATTCGTGTCCCTTGAGGTCTGACAATCCCCTTACCTCGCCCTACACTCCCGGTCCCGCTTCTGGTCTTGATATTTTTGGGTGCCTCCTCTTCCTCCTCCTCCTCCTCCTCATTGTCCTCTCTAACATTCACAACCTTCTTGGATGTTCGTATCCCTTGAGGTCTCACGATCCGCTTAGTACCTACCCCCACTATCCCTTTATCCCCCTTCAACACCGGTTTTGCATATCCCATACCCTTACTCACCCCCACGATGCGCTTAGGCCCCCTCAATATCTGTCTCAGTTCCTCTGTATCCGCTTCCTTGTCCTCATCCTCATCCTCATCCCGGTCATCTTCCTGCTTACCTTTCACACCCTTTCGTTTTAGACCCTTAATGGTCTCTTGTGTCCTAATTCTCTTAGGTTGAGGGTTGCCAGATGAAGTATCCAATATCATGGTGTTAGTGCCCATCGGTGCTGTAGGAAGAGGCGGTAGTAGCTGTCCAAGTGTTGGGGGGCTCGGATCATCTGGATATTTTGCTGCATGTGCCTCTCGTGCAGCTTTCACTGCCTTATCCCTAACAACAGCCCCGCTATGCACTTTCTTAGCAATATCTTGAGCCAAGATATTGACCACCTGGCTAATGGACTTATCGGTCAGGTAGTTGATTTGACCGATAGGGGCCATTGTTGGGAGAGCTGCAGCGTGCTTGAGAAAGGTAATCCATGCGTCCGTACCAGCCTTTTGGGGTCCGTAGATGCCACTTTGTTTCATTATATGAACAACATCTCGCCTCTAGAGCCCATACAGGTTTTCTGGAACATCTTCCTCGAAGAATCCAACCAGTTTTGCATGTGCATGGTTGGACCGTGTTACATGATTGTCATCCTCCGAATCTTCATTGGCGTCTGGTTGTTTCCTTTTTGGGGGCATTTCGTATAGTGCTAGCTAGGTGGACTGGGTAGATCGTTAGTGGGAGTAGGTACACGGCCCCTCTGAGTCTGCTTACAATAGAATAGAGAACTAAATGGACTTTGTATTTGCCGTTGGTAAACTTCTGTCATAATATCTCAAATATAGTATGACAGTGGGTTGTTATGGCTATTCAATAACTTTAGGGATGTTCAGGGACTATGAAGGAGGAAGACGGTACCGTCATAAATAGGATACGGACTTGACCATGGCCACCATTTCGTTTATGAGTTGGACCTACCAAAGAGCTTCAATGTACGGAGGATTATGGCCAAAGTTTGATCATGTAATGGAGCGAATATAATAAAGGGAAAATAAAACTAGTCAGGACTAGCCTGGTTGGGGAATGGACATTATCGGGGATTACTTGATTTGGTCTAAGTTATACCCCTAGCCACATGTGATTGGACCTTGAGGTCACCCTAACAGCTATTTTGTCAAACCAGACTAAGTTGACCGATACCATTGACATGAATAGCACAATGGACATCATAGGCAATTGCTTGATATAGTTTAGCCTATGCGCTTGGCCCTTGACATCGGTTCCCACTAGTCGGGGACAGTGAACGTAAGAAAGAAACGGACTAGTCTGGTTGAGGAATAGTGTTGGAATGGATGTGGTGGAATAGTCTCTGGTCGATAGGTACATAGCTATTAGTCTGGTTGCATACCTACATGGTACGAGCTGGCCACATAGTTGCCAACCAGACTACCACATAGTATTGGTTAGCACGCCACATATGCAGTTTCATATTAGTGCCAAGCCTCACGTTACAGAGGGAAGTGCAACCAGATTAGCCCCACATTATGAACTTTCATCGTATGGTATTAGTTGGCACACCACATATGCAGTTCCACATTAGTGCCAAGCCTCACGTTACAGAGGGAAGTGCAACCAGACAAGCCCCACATTATTGAACTTTCATCGTATAGTCACAACCAGGTTGCCAACCAGGCTAGTCTGCCGGTGGTTAACCGAACAGTCAGAATGCCTAACCACTTGCAGCATGACATCGGCCTACAAGTGCCTAGTCAGGTTAGCGCGTGGATTATGACCACCTGACAGGCCCACGCACAAACACTTGCTAAGTGGGAGACCTGAGACAAGTGCGCGTGTAAGAATTTTCTCTTGTTTCACCTTACATTGTAAACTTCTGTGAGCTAGAAACCTTTATACCCTTTGCAAACGTACTGTCAGAAACCACATCTGGGCTTAAATCTCTACACATTCTAATTTTAAACCTCTTTGATATCAATGTCTTCCCTCAGACCGTTTTACACCCCCTTTTATGTCAATGTCTTTCCTCAGACGACTTTGCAATATGTGGCCACGACTTTTGGTCTGATACACAATTTTGCTTGGTGCCATGATAAGCCGTCTTAGCATCATTCAAAGACTGTGGTCGTTCCTTCCTTCTCCCCTTTTGATTTATTTCGTTATATCACAACAACTCTGAGAGTCTCATACTAAGACTCTCACAAGAGGATGGATACCAAACCACCACCGGGCTATATAGCACGCCTCACCTACAGTCGTTATGGCACATGTGTCATGAATTACGTACCCACTAATACTATACAACCTGGGACCACATACCTAGTGCAGTGGGACTTCAATCATTGCGGAACAGACTACAGATCTAGTTCTAGACCACAATCGTCCAGCTTGCGCCCGAAGGATTCAAACTACAGTGTCCCCGCTGGTCACAGAGAGTCCCCACTAAGCCCCTAGATCTCAGGCTATCATTGTATGTGTGCCCCTAATTTTTATGGAACTTAGATTGTTGGTGGCAGAGTACGGGGTGTTAATTTTGCAATTAGCAGTTTCTATAGAGTCCAGTGACATACTAATATTATTGAGTCTCCACCGAACACTTCGAAGAATAATACAGCGAGAGTCCCTATCAAGACCCTACCTACTGGGCCGATCGTTGTATGTGAAAGCCACTCCACATTCAATTTTTGCGGAACTTATATTGTTGGAGGCAGAGTGCGGGGTGTTAATTTTGCAACTAGCAGTTTCTATAGAGTCCAGTGACATACCAATATCATCGAGTCTCCACCGAACACTTCGAAGAATAATACAGTGAGAGTCCCCATCGAGAGCCTACCTACTCGGCCGATCGTTATATATGAAAGCCACTCCGCATGCAATTTTTACGGAGTTTAGATTGTTGGTGATAGAGTACGGGGTGTTAATTTAAGTAGCAGTTACTATAGAGTCCAGTTACATACCAATATCATCGAGTCTGTACCGAACACATCGAACAAGGCAGTATCATTGAATACCGAGAGAGTCCCTATTCAGACACTACCTATTTGGCTAATTGGGTATGTGAAAGCCACTCTGCATGCAGTTTTTATGGAACTTAGATAGTTGATAGGAGAGTATGCAGTGTCAATTTTGTAACTATCAGTTCAGTGTAGCCGGGCACTATGGCCGACATCTGCGAAAAAATCACCCGGGGAAAGAACTGCAACTCCCGAAGAAAATGGCAATGCAAGATCCTCACAGGCTGTCGGGGACCCTGAAGCGACGCCGGACGTACAGTGTCGACGCTGTACTTAGAGTCACAAATGGAGTGACCGAATACGGTTCGCAAGCTACAGTACTTGGGGACATTAGATTACCAAGTATTGCGCAGCCATCATCCGACACACTGAGTCCTCATCAATGTACTGAGGAGTATCAACCACAGTCACTCCAAGTCGGACAAGTCATATGGCAGTCATTGTTCACCCCAATTCGGAATCCATCATGGAATCCACTTTTACCATTTACCAGTGCTTATGAATATAAGCTTGCACGATTCTTCCATCAGAGCAAGACTTCGATGAAGCAAATTGACCAATTTTTCAAAGACGAGCTGGTGCCTCTGGATACCTCCCAGACAATAGGGGTCGGCTATAGGTCTGGTCATACCTGGCGTAATAAAATGCGAGCCCTAATAGACCAACCAGCATGGCAACATGGGACTGTGGATTTCCACCTGCAAAGAGGAGTGACATTTTTTTATCGAGACATTGAACAGTGTATTCGTTATCTTCTCCGCCAGAAAGCGTACGCTAAGTATCTGGTTTTCAAACCTCAGAGGGATTATGATCGGCAGGGAAACAGGGTATATACGGAGATGAATATGGGAGACTGGTGGTGGGACAGGCAAGTAGGTTTTTATTAGGTCTCTTATAAAATAAACAGCTACTAACAGCCTCTTAGATGACCCTCCTAGTTGGCTCGAGCCTAGTTCCTATTCTGATAACCTCCGATCAGACATGCTTGACCAACTTTTCCGGCGATAAGAAGTTGTGGCCAATTTTCATGAGCATGGGGAATATCCCATCAGCTATCCGAAATAAGCCGTCAAGCCAAGCGTGGATCCTAATAGGCCTGTTACCTGTTGGCCCGAAACGAACAAAGTCCCTCATTGGATTCTCGGTTTGGAACCAAGAGTATAATTCCTTTGAGACTCAACACCGACTGATTGAACGGATCTTGGCACCCCTGGTCTGTATGTTCGAGGTAAGGTGACAAATTTAAAATAGGCTCTGTTGGACCATGACTGACTTTGCGAAGGCGGGTGGGTCGGAGATAGTATGCGGAGATGAGAACGTCCGGCATTGCATACCTATCGTATCAACGTGGCTTGCTGATCACATGGAGAATGTAAATATCCATTGCATAAAAGTCAACCGGTGTCCAATATGTAGAGCGAGTCGACATCAGCTTGGGTTATTACCTAAACGACCCTACGCTGAGCGTGACCATACTAGCTATGAGCGCCTATGGGCGGCTAATGATAACGATGGGTCGGTCACCCCCCTTGCTACACATGAAGGAAATTAATTATGAGTGACAGGTTAACCACTCTAGATGTAAAGCCGATCCAGAATGCGCTATGGAGTCTCCCCACAGTCCGCCCACCGAGCATTGTATATGGAGACATACTACATAATATCCACCTAGGCGTTTTGAAAAATTTGATGGAGTGGATACAGGGGTTCTTGGGAAAAGACAAAAGGCTTGCAGTTTTCGATGATATATGGAGTACATTGCCAGGATACTTAGAGTTCACTCCACCACGGAAGCAGTATCGCCAAATCACAATATGGAGCGGTACCGAAATGTGAGGTGTGGGACGGGTCATTCTTGGTTGTTTCACAGCCACCATGTATCGTGAGAAGGACACCAGCCGTCAGGGGCCGGCTGCTCAGGCTGACGTGAAAATCGCCATACGCACAGTTCGTATGCTGTCGGACTTCTGTTTAATTGCATAATATCGAAGTCATACGGCAGAGACAATCCAATATATGACTAAGTACCTACAGGAATTTCATAAGTATCGTCATGTATTTAGGGAATTCCGTGCAAGTAAGGCTGACTAGAACAAGGCAAAGGTGGCTTCTAAGGATCTGTCAGTGACGCAGGCTCGTCAGGCAACGATTTCGAGTTACTTTCCGACCACAGCTACGTAAAGGGCAAACGAAGCATCGGCAAATCGTCTGGAACAAGAACACCTGGTGACTGACATGCTGGGTCAATCTACATTCAACTACCCAAAGCTACACCTCCTCACTCATTACGTGGAACAGATCATTCAATTTGGAACCCTCTCACAGTATACGATAGAAATTACCGAGTCCCTCCACAAGCCATTGAAGGATACTTATAAACAGTCGAATAGGATTGATACAACTATCCAAATTCTTGACACGCATACAAGAGACCATGCCTTTAAAATGCTGGAGTTAAATTTATGTGCGTGGGATAAGGAGGTGACGTTCGACGCTGAGATGAAGGCTCTGGTTATGACGATGAGAAAGGATGCAGAAGGTACAAGTTCGAACAAAGAGGATCCGAAATTGTCTGGGCAGCCACAGTCAAGGACTGCAATAGTACAACCGCTGTCAGTACTTGCACAGACCCTCCGAATCCCGAACCTAATTGGCAAGTTTCGGGATTACCTCCGCGTCAATGGTTATTTGGGGATTGGTATAGGAGACAGGGAGGGGATCGAGGGGTACTGAGGGCAGTATGTCAGTAGTCTTAGGGTAGCAGTACCGCAATTTCAAGGGGATGGTGTGGAAACCCACAATGTTCGGTGGACAGGGGAGAGGGACTTTAGGAGGCATGGAAATATTAGGGCAGATTGGATTTGGGTAAGAAGGAGGCCACGATCCCTGGAGTGCAGTGGGCAGCTGGATGGTCGTACTGTAGCTAGGCTGGAGGGGCTTTTCAGGATCTGGAATGGGATGGTAACAGATGGGATGGGGATAACACATGAGGTGGTATACATGAGATTTCTGAGAGTGAAGGGTTCTAGCAGACTACATGGTGAGGAGGGGATGATAAGGATGAAAATACGAGAGGACGGAGGGGCACTGAATGTTATCAAGGTTTCGGACATAGAGGGGATGGCACATCTGATACTAGTGGAGACGGGTAGGGTCTGGTTGGTTAATAACAGGATTGATTTTAATACGTGGAATGAGTTGTATGATTAGATATATTAGGATATGAATAAATAGTATAAGCCGGGAATTGGAATAGCTTACAGTGAGGGTTTGAAATTATGATGCAATTGCGGAAAGATGTTGGGAGACTGGGGTGGGACAGGATAGATCCAGGTCTGGGGAAGGGTTGGGAAGTTCCGGCCAGAGCCCCAAGTATACTACCAACATGGGATGGTGAGCATCTGGCGGAGTGTGATGGCGAGGGACGGTCAGGGGTAGGCATTGGAGCGTATGACGGACGTTAAGTGGCAGGGAGGGTATCGTGGCAGCGCATGACAGCGGATGGACGTTAGGGGGCAGTCTATGGAGTTATGACGGCTGATGCCGGAAAGTAGGCGTTGCGGTGCCAGCGGCGACCGGGCATACGAGGGGTCACTAGAGTGCGTCAGGAGGCCCAGAGGGGCGTTGCAGTGCAGAAAAATCTTTCATGATATACCTTTGGATTCAAATACTATATTACGCAAATTCCAAGATAGTGATAACATTACAGATATTACCCTATATCAATAGATTATTAGGTCATTGATGTATCTTGTGATTGGAACACATCCAGATTTGGCTTTCTCTGTCTCAAAACTATCTCAATATGCCTCAAAGCCTACTACTATATATATAGGAACTACAAAACATATTTTACATTATATTAAAGGAACAAGAGATAAGGTACTTACCTATATAAGAAAACCTGAACTCTCCTTAGCAGGCTTTAATGCAGATTGGGCAAATGATAAAGATGACAGAAAATCAATTTCAGGCAATATCTTTCAACTAGCTAAGAATACCATTAGCTGGCACTCAAGAAAGCAAACTTATGTCTCTACTTCTACTGTAGAAGCTGAATACGTTGCATTATCTTTAGTAGCTAAACAGCACTTATGGCTTCTCAGAGCCTTGAAAGAACTTGGATTTCCCTCTATTCCTGCTGCACTTAGCACAGATAGAGATGGGGCAGTTGATCTAACTGAAAACCTACATATAAGTGATCGCAGTAAGCACATTAATATTGCATACCATCATGTTCATGATCTTGTCGAAACTGGCAAAATCATAGTCCTGCATATTCCTGGCTTACTTAATCCAGCAGATATTTGTACCAAAGGCATGCCTAGACTACAATTTTTCTTACTACAGGATGCTATTTTAGGAACTAAATAATTTATTATAGTACTCTTTTCCTATATATGAAGATTTTTTTTTCCTACACGATTTTTTCTTCATATAAAGGTTTTTAATGAGACTGCTAAAATATTTATACCTGACTATCTATGTTGTGATTAGTGAGGAGGGGTATTAAAAAATGTATTCTACAAACGCTCTCTCTTACACTACAAATCACATAAACATATATTAGTCATTCCTAATTATATTCCACTACATGTCAAATCATGTGCTAAAATACTTACATAAATTAAGTATTTTCAGATGTTCTTCATAACCTTAATCTTATTGTTAGTTAAGTTATTAACTCTATTTTAGCTCTATTACACATGTTTACAACATATGTCAAACTATATTTTTGAGTTATACTTTTTGTTATAGTTTATTATTGCCAACAACTCAAACTTGTTGAGTATGTTGTAATCATATTGTATACGTATTTAGTACGCTCTAATAGGCTCTATAGTCTATTAGAATCATGTATATATAGGAGAGAATTCCCTCTACCTTGAGAAGATTATCAGCTCATACTTCAATCTCATTCACATACACATTCCTCAATTCTATGCTCTATAGCTTTACCAGAACGTCCTCAATACGCCCATTAGATTCGTTCTTCCTTTTCTCCTTTATTGGATACTTGGTTGAATCCTGCTGCCTGTTGTCTACAGTATATTCTCATATATCTGTATTTCAAATACATGAGGTTTTGTAGTCTAGAGAATTGCATTCCTCTGGACAGAATATCCTCCATAGGCTGATCTATTAGATCCTCCTCTGTATCTGTATCTGAAGGAGGCATATTCTAGGGTCCTTGGGTTATTGCTCATGAGGTCACCATAGGGAATGTAATTTCCTAGTAGGGCTGGCGAGGCTCTCTTAATATCAGTAAATTAGACATATTGATTCAAGTATATTATTCAAAAAGTAAAACCAGAATCACTTGTCTATAAAGTAATATCACGGGGGCCCTATTGTCACTTATATTGCTCTTACGACCACAAATAGGACGGCCATACTTATGCTACCGTAATGATACCTATTCCATAACACAGAATAGAATCATATAGCAGTAAAGTTCAATTCTACTAAAGTCCCTCATGAAAGATCTTATTTTGCAACAGAAAATAAATCTTATATCACTTATATATAAAGTTAACTACACTTAAAACTTTATAACCTTCATGTACTCGAGGTGCTCTTGCTTTCGAATACTCTTAATAGTAGAATCAAATTCAACTGGGAACTACTAGCACTATTTATAATGCGTAGTGATTATAGATATTCTTTGATAAAATATTTTGGGGACATGCGCCCTACCTGTCACTTTCGAATTAATTAATTCTAAGTGTTATGCCATCCACACCTTTTGTTAATGCAGGTGCTATCTGTGCTCATTGTTATAGGTTACTAACCTAAATAATGAGTATTATCCCATGTCTGCATATATACTAAACTTCGCTTAAAGCTCTCTAGCACTATTATAGAATGCCTAGCCAAAACAACTAAACTCATCTTCCGATATCCTACCAAAACCGACAATGCTATTAAGTAATTCCTTAACAGTATCATAGGGTCATTTATTTGAGCTTCCAGTAGTATTCACTTAGTAAGGTCTAGTATCCATTAAAAAATTATTTTCAACTGCATATAACTCTATGAATAGAGAACCGTGGGTCACGAATAAACTATCATTGGTAAGGTCTTATCGCCACAAAGATTATAGAATCTTAGTTTATCTCAATACCTAACTTATTTACAGAGTTATTACCAGTAATAGATAAAGCTCCTTATAGACTTATTATACCTTATCAAAAGGTAAATAACTTCATGGGTTTTACTCAGATCATAAAAAGGATTTCAGAAATGGAATCAGTACGTCCGGTAGGCCTAGATAGAACTTTGAAAATATAAATTTAGAGAACTTTATATTTTCATCCTATCTTTGGCCTACTCACCAAGTCACTTCCCTTATAGTGTCACCAGATACACTTTGGTCTAAAGTATGCCCTCGTAGCTTCATTTTTTTATTTATTTTTACCGAATTATTTTCCTGCAGTTCTGGGTAATTTTTCAGGTTTCAGGGTAATACCAAGAGTTCAAGGTAATAGCTTCCAACTATTTAGTATATATACATATAGTATATGTATTAATCTAGGTATAACTATAGAACTGTTATTCAGATTGTTATGAAACTTAAACCGTAGCTCCCTCAAGAGTCTATGGACGTTCCATAAGGGTTAGAACTATCCATGATAATTCTTAAACCCTTCCAAGTTCATACCCATTAAAAATAATTATCCTACAAATAAATATTAGAAACATTTGCACTATACTACTATGAGTGTACCTAGAGTCTGTATGGACATTCTAGGGTCGTTCTATAAGGACCCAAGTACCTATAGTAGGGCTGGATGTCACCCTGTAATATATACATCCAAGATAAATTAATAGGAATAAGAAACTTTAATCCTTCATACTTCAATACCTTAGCCCCTGATTTTCCTACCAAAGAGAGATCCTTAATTCTATCCAAAGAAATATCCAGCACTGCCACCTTTCGTAGTCTTTTTTTGAGAGCGGTAACAAGAGGAGCTACCTTATTATCAACTTTTCTTTTTGTCTCTTTTTTTGCATTTTTATTTAATAAAGAAGAAAAAGCAGAAGAAGATAAATTGTAAGAAACAGAACTAATTAACATAGGGTCAATATCTATAGGTTCCCCTTCATGTTCCTTCTTCCAACTGCCAACTAAGATGCCTTTCCTAATAATGCAAATAGAAAACCAATCCTGTGAGACTATCCAACCCGACATACTAGATAGCCCGCACCCCTAACAATCCGAGTTTTCCCCATAAACCAACTCATCCTCACTAATGATATGCCCAAACTAAACCTCCAGTGGTGCTACTACAGCCGCTCCTGCGGACACTATTGTTACCTTCTTGGTTTTCTCCTTTGCCTTACCCTTGCCTTTATTCTCTACTGAGGGTTTCCAACCTTACATATAATCTTTCATTATGTGCTCCTTATTTCTGTACTTAATATACTGACTATCCTTCTTATGAGCCTGGCATGGCATAGAATAAGTAACCTTATCTTTGCCCAGTTCTTTGTCTTTCTTAGTGGAGGAGGTGCTTGACTGCGTTTTCACCTTAGTATCATACTTCTTGGTCTTCTGCTTCAGCTTGGTAATCTGATTCTTGAGGTTATCAGATTTTTTCTTGTTAGTTTTAGGGGTCTAGGTCATGTCCTTCTTTATCCCAGCAGTCTACATGTATACTAAAGCTTCGCTTAAAGCTTTCTAGCCCTATTAACAAATACCCAACTGAGACAACTAAATTCATCTTCTAATATACTACCAAAACTGTCGATACCATTAAGTTATTCTTTAACAGTATCATAGGGTCATTTATTTGAGGTTCTAGTAGTATTCACTTAGTAGAGTCTAGTGTCCATTGAAAATTATTTTCAACTGCACATAACTCTATGAATAGAGAACCGTGGGTCATAAATAAACTATTATTAGTAAGGTCTTATCACAACGAAGATTATAGAATCTTAGTTTATCTCGATACCTAACTTATTCATAGAGTTATTCCCCATAGTAGGTAAAGCTCCTTGTGTACTTATTATATCTTATCAAAAAGGTAAATAACTCCATGAGTTTTACTTCGATCATAAAAAGGGTTTCAGAAATGGAATCAGGGTATCGAGTAGGCCTAGGTAGAATCTTGAAAATATAAATTCAGAGAACCTTTTATTTTTGTCCTATCTTCTGCCTACTCTCTAAGTCGCTTGCCTTATAGTATTACCGGACGCACTTTAGTCTAAAGTACGCCCTCTTGGCTTCATTTTTTTATTTATTTTTACCGAATTATTTTCCTGAAGTTCAGGGTAATAATTCAGGTTTCAGAGGAATGCCAAGAGTTCAGGGTAATAGTTTTTTGCTAGTAGTATATATACATATAGTATATATATTGATCTGGGTATAACTATGGAACCATAAATCAGATTGTGATAAAACTTAAACCGTAGCTCCCTCAAGGGTCTATGGAAGTTCTATAAGAGTTAGAACTACCTATGATAATTCTTAAACCCTCTGAGGTTCCTACCCTTTAATAATACTTATTGTCACGGGGTGACATCCAGCCCTACCATAGGTACTTGTGCCCACATAGAACGACCCTAGAATATCCATGAGGTAACTTTTAAAGAAAAGTTGACGTGTATTGAGATACTTATCTCTTGGCACCCAGTGTTTGTTTGATAGTAACCATTCGAGAATAGCATTACTTCTAATATCTTAGAATCAAATAGAGTTATGGATTGAATAAGTGTCTCAATAATGGTTATCATCCATTTGGAGGAGCACCCGAATAATGTGGAATAATTTTCCGATTATTGAGGTACTCAAAATGAGGCTAGTATTTTTCCTAAAGTCTTTACCTTAGTCCCGCAGCTCATCCGGATCTATCTTGGAACTTTTATATTTAAGCCTCTTGAAAAATAAGAGCGGGATAGAAACCGGATGAGGGGTTCAGCGAAGGGAATATCACAGTGGCCTGCGTGAAACCAGATTTCATGCGGGAGCACCGAAGTAAAAAAATAAATAAAAATGGCTTAATAAAAGGACGTCAAGTCCCATTATTAAGTCCAAAGTCCCATTGCGGTTCTCAAGTCCCATTATCGAAGGTCGATCATCATATATATGTATATCATATATAACTAGACCCATATTGATATCTTGGCAATAAGCCTAACAAGACTTTGAATTTGGCATCGAGGGAGTTCCCAGATACCTGCAAGGTATTCTCAATCTTGATAGACACTATTAAGAAATGAGGAGGCTCCAAGTATGAGCAATGATTATTAATAGGATATCTATTTATAATCTTTGCAGACGTGGTGTGATGGTACTCACATGGATCTCAGGT
>ML121633.1:22619-53359 GCA_003788615.2 Terfezia boudieri ATCC MYA-4762
AGTTTAGTTGTTTCGGCTGGGTATTCGTTAATAGGGCTAGAGAGCTTTAAGCGAAGTTTTAGTGTATATGCAGACATGGGATAATACTCATTGTTTAGGTTAGTAACCTGTGACAACGAGCGCAGATGGCACCTGCGTTAACAAAAGGTGTGGATGGCATAACACTTAGAATTAATTAATTCGAAAGTGACAGGTAGGGCGCGCGTCCCCAAAATATTTTATCAAAGAATATCTACAACCACCGCGCGTTATAAATAGTGCTAGTAGTTCCCGGTTGAATTTGATTCTACCATCAAGAGTATTCGAAAGCAAGAGCACCTCGAGTACACGAAGCCTACAAAGTTCTAAGTCTAGATTAACTTTACGTTCAAGCGATATCAGATTTATTTTGTGTTGCGAAATAAGATCTTTTGTGTGGAACTATTGTAGAATTGAACTTTACTGCTGTAGGATATTATTCTGTGTTGCGGAATAGTTATCGTTGCGGCAGACGGAGTACGGCCGTTCTATTTTGTAGTTGCAAGAGCGCTATTAGTGTTAATAGGGCCCCCGTGATACTTATCTTGTAGATAAATATTAGAAACATTTGTACCACACTACTATGAGTGTACCTAGAGTCCGTATGGATATTCTAGGGTAGTTCTATAAGGGCCTAGGTACCTATGGTAGGGCTGGATTCCATCCAGTGACATCAAGAACATACAGGGACAATGGAGATTAGTTTTATCTAGTACTTTCAAGGTAGAAGGTAAGAACTATCTTAAGCTAGTGATAAATGAAACACCTGAAGTAATAGCTTATAGTGGAATCGAAAAAACCATAAGATACCCTACTGACCGATATCAATATTAGTTCTTTGTAGAAGTAGTTAAGGACTATATTAGAAGTTGTGATACTTGTCAATAGACAAAGTATTCAAACAGAGTACCTCTTGGGTACATAATGCTATTACATGTACCAGAGAAACCATGGATGGATATATCAACAGATTTTCTTAAGTTAGCATCTGTTTTTACCAAGTATTCTATCCTGTATCCGAATATTCCTATTAAAGAAGATTATATTATTTGTATTTCTTGACTTTGGATGATTGTTGATAAATAATTAGGATTCAAATTTCATATTCCTGTTTCAGACAATTTCATAGCAGAATAATGTACTGCTACTTTTGAGACTCATATAGTCCCAATTATGGGATATCCTTTTTGTATTGTTTTTGATCATGACAGTCTTTTTATGTCAACTCACTTTAAAGATTGGACAAGGAATAAAGAAATTAAATTAGAACCCTCTACTGCATACCACTTTCATGCAGACGGACAATCTGAAATCATTAACAAAAAAATCTTACAAGTAGCAAGAGCATGTAAGATTGAAGGATTTGATTAGCTATAGAAATGACTAGAGATATAGTTGAAACTCAACTCTAGGTATAATACCACCAGGAAAAATAGTGCTTTCCTTACATTATTAAGATTTAATACATACTATGGAGTATCATATTGAAATACAGGTATACGAGAATATACTATAGATAACAAGCAATAGGATTCAACTAAATATCTAATAAAGGAGAAAACAAAGAATAGATCTAATAGGCATATTGAGGATGTTCTGGTAGAGCTATAGAGTATAGAATTGAGGAATGTATATGTGAATGAAATTGAAGTATGAGCTAATAATCTCCTCAAGGTAGGGGGAATCCCCTCCTATATATACATGATTCTAACAGACTATAGAGTCTATTAGAGTATACTAAATGTATATATAATATGATTACAATATACTCAACAGGTTTGAGTTGTTGGTAATAATAAACTTTGACAAAAAGTATAACTCAAAAATATAGTTTCATATATATTATAAACATATGTAATAGAACTAAAATAAAGTCAATAACTTGATGAACAATAAGATTAAGGTTATGAAGAACATCTGAAAATACTTAATTTATATAAGTATGTTAGCATATAATTTGACATGTAGTAGAATATAATTAGGAATAACTAATCTATGTTTATGTGATTTGTAGTATAAGAGAGAGCGTTTGTAGAATGCATTTTTTAATACCCCTCCTCACTAATCACGACATAGATAGTCAGGTATAAATATTTTTAGCAGTCTTATTAAAAACCTTTATATGAAGAAAAAAACCTTGTAGGAAAAAAGATTTTCATATATAGGAAAAGAGTACTATTATAAATTATTTAGTTTCTAAAACAGCATCCTATAGTAAGAAAAATTATAGTTCAGGCATACCTTTGGTACAAATATCTACTGGATTAAGTGAGCTAGGAACATGCAGGACTATGATTTTACCAGTTTCAATAACATCATGAATATGATGGTATGCAATATCAATCATCAGCAAGAAAAAATTGGCGTCCGGACGCCAGAGCAAAATCTGGTACGTCCTATGCATCCTGGGTGTCTGGACGCCCCTTGCACTCGCAACATAATCCAGACGCCGCTAGCACACTCTGGAGGGCATAAAAGCATCCCGACAACATTAGGGTCCATACTTATATCGGATGATCCGGCCTGCTTCGGAGGGCACAAAAGTATCCTGATACTCTATTAGGTTGTAACCCAATCCTGATGCCACCAGACGCCATTGCTTTATATCTTTGGTCTTGGCAATCGGCCTTGGCTATATATACATTCATACATTCCCGCCTTATGTATATATATACGAGAAATTCATGCTTTCATGGCTTATATATATATATACGAGAAATCTATGCTTTCGAGGCTTATATATATATATGCGAGAAATCCATGCTATCGAGGCTTATATGTATATATGTGAGAAATCTGTGCTTTCACAGCTTATCCATATATATACGAGAAATCCATACTTCCGTGGCTTATACATATCTATGCGAGAAATCCATGCTTTCGTGGCTTATATGTATAGATGTGAGAAATCCATGCTTTCGTGGCTTATATATATATATGTGAGAAATCTGTACTTTCGCAGCTTATCCATATATATGTGAGAAATCCATGCTTTCGTGGCTTATCCATATATATGCGAGAAATCCATGCTTTTGCACCTTATATATATATATACCAGATATCTGTGCTTTCCTAGCTTATATGTATATTTTCTAGGGATTCAGGCTTTCGAGGATCATGTGAGAAATGGAGCATATCTAGAGGCCTCGATTGTATGCGTGGCCAATACCAATTGCCAAGGCCGACTATATAGACTTTCTGAAGACAATAATATAGCAGATAACAAGAAAAGTAGCATAACCTGCTCCACCCACTGCTGCAAGCACTGCCTAGGCCGGTAATAGTCTTATTGGGAAATCATAGCACTGCGATATGTGCAGAACTCATGTATCCGTGCCTTATATATATTATAAGAACTTATGTATTCGCGGTTGTAGGAATTCATGCATATCTAGTGGCCGCTCAAGCATGAATTCCTACAATATATATAAGCCGTGAATACATGAGTTCCTACAATATATATAAGCTGTAGATGCATGAATTCCTACAACATATATATAAGGCGCGATCCTACAATATACTTTATAAGCCGCAGATGCATGAATTCCTATAACCGTGTATACATGAGTTCCTACAATATATATAAGACGCGAATACATAAGCTTCTACAACATATATATAAGGTACGAATACATGAGTTTCTACAATATATATATAAGTCACGGATGCATGAGTTCCACACATATCGCAGTGCTACGATTTCCCAATAAGACTATTACCAGCCTAGGCAGTGCTTGCAGCAGTGGGCGGAGTACGAGACTAGTGGACGAGGCTGGTCATGCCACCTTTCTTATTATCTACTATATCATTGCCTTCGGAAAGTCTATATTGTTGGCCTTGGCGATTGGCCTTGACAACTATGGTTTTCCTGTATATATACTTCTGTTCCCCATGCCTTTTCTCAGGTATATCCAACCAGACTATATTTCAGCAAGTATTAGAACCAGTATTAGAGCGAATATTGGAGCAGGTATTAGAGCGAGTATTAGAGCGAGTATTAGAGCAAGTATTAGAGCGAGTATTGGAGCAAGTATTGGAGTAAGTATTGGAGCGAGTATTGGAGCAGGTATTGGAGCGAGTATTAGAGCGAGTATTGGAGTAGGTATTGGAGCGAGTTTTAAAGTGAAGCAGTATTAGCATATGCATATTCCATATATATATCTCTTTTTCTAGTCTGGTTCTTTTATGTATATAATTTCCGAATACAAGTCAGACTCTACTATGCATATAATCAGGGTGCAATCGTCCATATATTCAGAGGCGGCTATTCTAAGGTGGCTATTCTCTAGCTATATGCTATGGACGGAAGGTATAGAACTAAGATTATCTGTAATGCATGTGCACCTTATAGAGATATCAAGGGTGTGAGTTAGATTAGTGTTGCGTCCTAGGTGTAGGCGACATTACCGTTACGTCCCAGGCATGGGCTACGTTACCGTTACGTCCCAGGTGCGTGGGTCACATTACCGTTGCATGCCAGGCGTCGGCAACATTAACCGTTTCGTCCAGGCATAGCCGACATTAGCGTTTTGTTTCAGGCGTGCACACATGAGTAATGGCGTCCTTGAGAAGGACTCCCGGGAGTTCTTCTCAGGGACGCTATACTGCGTCCTGTGCGTTACGTGTGTCAGATGCATGGGACGCAAATATTTTTCTTGCTGATGATGTACTTAGTGAGATCACTTATATGTGGGTTTTCAGTTAGATAAACTGCCCCATCTCCATTTGTGCTAAGTGTAGCAGGAATAGAGGGAAATTCAAGTTCTTTTAGAGCTCTGAGAAGCCATAAATGCTGTTTAGCTGCTAAAGATAATGCAATGTATTCAGCTTCTACAGTAGAAGTAGAGACACAAGTTTGTTTTCTTGAGCACCAGCTAATGGTATTCTTAGCTAGTTGAAAGATATTACCTGAAATTGATTTTCTGTCATCTTTATTATTTGCCCAATCTGCATTTGCAAAGCCTATTAAGGAGAGTTCAGGTTTCCTTATATAGGTAAATACCTTATCTCTTGTTCCTTTAATATAATATAAAATATGTTTTGCAGCTCCTATATATATAGTGGTAGGCTTTGAGGCATATTGAGATGGTTTTGAGACAGAGAAAGCCAAATCTGGACATGTTCCAATCACAAGATACATCAATAACCCAATAATCTATTAATATATATCAGCAAAGAATCGAGTTTGCCTCTTTGGCGTCTGATGCCCTGGGCGCTGTGGAGGCAAACTACCACTTGTCAATGCCACTGTCGTGATCGATGTCGTCCTGATGCCTCTCTGCCAGCTCATGGGTATCCAGACGACTTCCCTCCAGCTCATGGGCATCTGAATGACATCCCTTCAGCTAATGGTGTCTGGAAGACCTCCCTTCAGCAATGGCGTCCAGAAGACTACCCTCAACCTATAGCATCCAGATAATGGCCTATAGCGTCCGGATCCTAAGTGATGCCTCTGCTGCCTCGCAGACATCATATTGTGCTTTTCGGCGACTCTGGCTCTGCCCATTCCGAGTTGCCTAAAGCTCAGCCCATGCCATAGGTATTCAACTATGAAGTGATATGCACTCGATAACAAGAAGAATGAATGTCAATTGAATTTCGAAATATTTATATATATAAAAGCTACTTCAGCACAGGCTTTATAATCATGAACTGAACCCTCAACCATAGTCCCCATGTCACTTGCTAGCCTACTTGTTCCACATTGCCTGCACTAAAGGTGTACTCGCCGACCACAATTCGCAAACCACTACCACTCTTTACCTGGCTCCCGACAACTGACCCGTCGATCCTGAAAAGGCTGTTAATCCAACTCGATACCGGAGACATGGAAGTGGAGGTATCGGAGCCATGGAAGTGCAGGTATTGTAGGCATTGGAGCCATAGAAGTGGAGGGATCAGGGGCATCGGAGCTATGGGAGTGGAGGGATCGGAGCCATGGCAGTGGAGGGATTGGTGCCATGGGAGTGGAGGGATCAGAGCCATAGGAGTGGAGGGATCGGAGCCATGGCAGTGGAGGGATCGGTACCATGGGAGTGGAGGGATTGGAGCTGTGGGAGTGCAGGCATCAGATTCATGTAAGCGGAGATATTGCAGGCATTAGAGTGGCAATATTAGAGTTATTACTGCCTCTATTCCGCTGTAGGACCCTGTGACACAGGTTAGTTTTAGTCACACTTATCGGAGATCTGCTAATGCTCTCACCTCAAATAACTGAACTTGCTTGCTTACTAGGTTGCTTCCAGTACTCTATGAGATAGGTTAATTACACATGCTCATACCAGGGGTCAAGCAATGCTCTCACCTAAACGAACTGAATATGCTTGCTCGGTTGCTTCTAATACCCTGTGTTATATGTTGGTTACGCGGACTCATATTGGAGGTCTGGCAGTACATTCACCTAAACGAACTGACCTTACTTGATTGGTTGCTTCTAATACCCTGTGTTATATGTTAGTTACACATGCTTATATTAGAGGTCTGGCAGTGCACCTACCTAAACGAACTGAACTTGCTTGATTGGTTGCTTCTAATACCCTGTATTATATGTTAGTTACAAACACTCATATCGGAGGTCTAGTAGTATACTCACCTAAATGAACTGAACTTGCTTGATTGGTTCCTTATAGTATTCTGTGAGATAGAATAGTTACGTGTGATCATATCAGAGGTCTGGCAATACTCTCACCTAAATATACTGAACTTGCTTGGTCAGTTCTTCCGGTATTCTGTAAGATAGGTTAGTTACGCGTGCTTATATTAGGGGTTTGGTAATACTCTCACCTAGCTATCAGTTCACGAGTTTCATTGACTTGTGTTGTAGTTGAAAGTTCCTATGTCCTTCAGATATGCCAACGGCAGACTGGGTGGCGGGTATAGAAATTGGGGTGTGTACTAGTCCATGCACTAGGCCACGCGCTAGCCCTCAGACTGGGTGTGAACAACTATGCTTGGCAGTCCCATTAGCTGTCAGCAGGGCAATATTACCTTAGACTGGTGATACCTGCATGTATGGCTGCATATGCATTGTTCCTATGTGGGCAATAGTCCCTATTTGGCATAGGCATTATAACCAACCTCGTAAGTCCTATAGAACTCCTCCAGTGCAACTGTAATATAGTTGTGTCGCTTGTATATATGGAAGAAAACCATATATTCGGAGCTTGCAAACCTATATATTTGAGGCTTGTTTATATTAAAGAAAACCATGCATTCGAGCCTTGTTTATATTAAAGAAAACCATGCATTCAATCCTTATTTATATTGAAGAAAACTATGTATTTGAGGCTTGCAAACCTATGCATTTGAGGCTTATTTATATTGAAGAAAACTATGCATTCAAGGCTTGCAAACCTATGTATTCGAGGCTTATTTATATGGAAGAAAACTACGTATTCGGGGCTTGCAAACCTATGCATTCGAGGCTTGTTTATATTAAAGAAAACCATGCAATCGAGGCTTGTTTACATAGAAGAAAACCATGCATTCGAGGCTTGCACGAATGTATAGGTTTACAAGCCTCGAATGTATGGTTTTCTTCAATATAAATAAGGCTCAAATGTATAGTTTTCTTCAATATAAACAAGGCTCGAATGCGTGGTTTTCTTCAATATAAGTAAGCCTCAAATGCATAGGTTTGCAAGCCCTAAATGCGTAGTTTTCTTCCATATATACAAGCGACACAACTATATCACAGTTGTACTGGAGGAGTTCTATAGGACTTGCGAGGTTGGTTATAATGCCCATGCCAAATAGGGACTATTACCCATATAGGAACAGTGTATATGCAGCCACATATATAGGTATCACCAGTCTCAAGTGATACTGCCCTGCTGATGGCTGCAAAGGGACTGCCAAGCATAGTTTATTACACCCAGTCTAGGGGCTAGCGCATAGGCTAGCGCATAGACTAGTACATACCCCAATTTCCATACCCGCTACCCAGTCTGCTGTTGGCATATCTGAAGGACATAGGAACTTTCAACTACAACACAAGTCAATAAAACTCATGAACTGACAGCTAGGTGAGAGCATTACCAAACCCCTAATATGAGCATACGTAACTAATATATAATACAGGGTATTAAAAGCAACTGATCAAGCAAGTTCAGTTCGTTTAGGTGGGTGCACTGCCAGACCTCCGATATGAGTACGCATAACTAACATATAATACAGGATATTAGAAGCAACCGATCAAGTAAGTTCAGTTCGTTTAGGTGAGTACACTACCAGACCTCCGATATAAGCATGTATAACCAACATATAACACAGGGTATTAGAAGCAACCGAGCAAGCATGTTTAGTTCGTTTAGGTGAGTGCACTACCAGACCTCCAATATGAGTACGCGTAACCAACATATAATACAGGGTATTAGAAGCAACCGAGCAAGCATGTTCAGTTCATTTAGGTGAGAGTATTGCTAGACCTCCAGTATAAGCACGCATAATTAACCTATCTCACAGGGTACTGGAAGCAACCGAGTAAGTAAGCAAGTTCAGTTATTTGAGGTGAGAGTATTAGCAGACCTCTGATAAGTGCGCACACAACTAACCTATGTTACAGGGTCCTATAATGGAATAGAGGTAGAGATAACTCTAATATTGCTACTTCAATGCCTTCAACATCTCTGCTTATATGAATCCAATGCCTGCACTCCTATGGCTTCAATCCCTCCACTCCCATGGCACCAATTCCTCCACTGCCATGGCTCCAATCTCTCCACTCCTATGGCTCCAATCCCTCCACTCCTATAGCATCGATCCCTCTACTCCCATGGCTCTAATGCCCCCGATCCCTCCACTCCCATGGCTCCAATGCCTATAATGCCTGCACTTCTATGGCTCGGATGCCTCCACTTCCATATCTCCAATATTGAGCTGGATTAACTGCCTTTTCAAGATCGATAGGTCAGTTGTCGGGAGCCAGGCAAAGAGCGGTAGTGGTTTGCTAATTATAGTGGGCAGGTACACCCTTGGTGCAGGCAATTTGGAACAAGTTGGCTAGCGAGTGACATGGTGACTGTGGTCGAGAGGTCAGTTCATGATCGTATGGCCTGTGCTGAGGTAGTTTTTGTATATATAATTATTTCGAAATTCAATTGACATTTATTCTTCTTGTTATCAAATGCACATCACTTCACGGCTAAATACTTATGGCATGGGCTGAGCTTGAGGCAGGCAGAGCCAGTGTCACTGAAAGGCACAATATGATGTTTGCGAGGCAGCAGAGGCATCATCTAGGATCCAGATGCCATAGGCTGAAGGGATGTTATCTGGATGCCATAGATGTCACGGGGTAATATCCAGCCCTACCAAAGGTACTTGAGCCCTCATAGAATGACCCTAGAATTTCTATATGGACTCTAGGTACACTCATAGTAGCATGGTACAAACGTTTCTAATATTTATCTATAAGATAATTATTAGTAACAAGTAGGAACCTCGGAGGAGTAAAGAATTATCACAGATAGTTCTAACTCTTATGGAACGTCCATAGACCCTTGAGGGAGCTACAGTTTAAGTTTCAGAATAATCTGCATAACGGTTCTATGGTTATACCCAGATCAATATATACTATATGTATATATACTACTAGCTGGAAGCTATTACCCTGAACTCTTAGCATGACCCAGAAACCTGAATTATTACCCTGAACTGCAGGAAAATAATTCGGTAAAAATAAATAAAAAAATGAAGCCACGAGGGCGTACTTTAGACCAAAGTGCGTCCGGTGACACTATAAGGGAAGCGACTTGGGGAGTAGGCCAAAGATAGGGCGAAAATAAAAAGTTCTCCGAATTTATATTTTCAAGGTTCTATCTAGGCCTACTCGACGCCCTGATTCCATTTCTGAAATCCTTTTTATGATCGGGGTAAAACTCATAGAGTTATTAGCCTTTTAATATAGTGTAATAAGCCCACCAGGAGGTTTACCTACTATTGGTAATAACTCTGTGAATAACTCAGGTATCGAGATGAACTAAGATTCTATAATCTTTGTTGCGATAAGACCTTACCAATGATAGTTTGTTTGTGACCCACGGTTCTCTATTCATAGAGTTATGTGCAGTTGAAAATCATTTTTCAATGGACACTAGACCCTACTAAGTGAATAGCGCTGGAAGCTCAAATAAATTACCCTATGATACTGTTAAGGAATAACTTAATGGCATCGTCAGTTTTGGTAGGATATCAGAAGATGAGTTTAGTTGTTTCGGCTAGGTATTCGTTAATAGGGCTAGAGAGCTTTAAGTGGAGTTTTAGTATATATGCAGACATAGAATAATACTTATTGTTTAGGTTAGTAACCTGTTACAATGAGTGTAGATAGCACCTGCATTAACAAAAGGTATGGGTGGCATAACACTTAGAATTAATTAATTCGAAAGTGACGGGTAGGATGCACGTCCCCAAAATATTTTATCCAAGAATATCTACAACTACTACGCATTATAAATAGTACTAGTAGTTCCCGGTTGAATTTGATTCTACCATCAAGAGTATTCGAAAGCAAGAGCACCTTGAGTACACAAAGCCTACAAAGTTCTAAGTCTGAGTTAACTTTACGTTCAAGTGATATCAGATTTATTTTGTGTTGCGAAATAAGATCTTTCATGAGGAACTATTGTGGAATTGAACCTTACTGCTATAGGATATTATTCTGTGTTGCGGAATAGTTATCATTGTAGCAGACAGAGAACGGCCATTCTATTTTATAGTTGCAAGAGTGCTCTAAGTGATAATAGGGCTCCCGTAATATTACTTTATAGACAAGTGATTCTCATTCTACTTTTTGAATAATATACTCGAATCAATATATCTAATTCACCCACCCCAAGAGGGCCTCGCCAGTCCTACCAAAGTATTACCTTTCCGATGGTAACCCCATGAGCAATCACCCAAAGATCCTAGAATATGCCTCCATCAGATACAAATACAGAGGAAGATCCAATAGATCAACCAATGGAGGATATTCTATCTAGAGGAATGCAATCCTCTGGACTACAAAACCCCATGTATTCACTAGATAAATTGGAATTATTCCCTGCAGGAATAATTTGCCAATTTGGTCTACCTTCTCAGAGACCACTACTATGAGTACCTAGTACTACATCTACGAGGCATCGAGTCCCACCATGACCCACTAGAACAAGTTGATTCCTACATATAACTCAAGAACAATATGAAGAATTATTAGCCAGAATAATTCAAGATGGAATGACAGAGTTTGACTGCCAATGAGGTGAGATTACTGAGTTAACCAGAGGGTTAGGAGCATAAGCGAGTCTCCTCAGACACCAGCAGGAGGCTCATAAGATCATTTTTGAGGGAGCAAAAGCTACTTACGAAGACTTAAAACTATTATGACAACAGGTAACAGAAGAAATAGCAGTATTAAAGGGGCAATCTGATGGCCAAGAAGATACAGTTAAACAGCTAATGGTGACAATAAGTGCTGCTTTGGAAAAGCAGTGGATGGATCTCATAAAGAAACTCAAGAAGGATACTAAGATCATAATTGATGCAGCTAAACTCGAGTTTGATATGATCAAAGCTGATATAACAGGTTTGAATGCGTAGGTGCAGAGGGCAATCAATCGAGAACAGGAAGATCGAATTGCAAGCTATGAACACAATAAGGAATCGGTGGAAGAACTTTCCTGTAGCGTCTTAACAAATAAGCTAAAAATCAAGGACCTACAGCAACAACTACCTCGATCTGTCAAAAGAACTTGATCTATTTATCACGAAGACGTAGAGTTCATTATTCCAGGTATTTAAGGATTGATACCTCCTCCACCCCCACCACTTGTACCTCCAGTTCCACCTCCAGTCCTGCCTCCAGTTCTACCACCAGTACCTCCTCGACAGTACACACCTACAGAGCGAAAAGAACCTTGAAATCTTTCTCTACCATCTAAGTTTGATAGTACATCTAGCAAGCTCAAAGAATTCCTAATGAAGGTTAATTATACCTTTATTCGTATGCCCCAAACTTACTAGACACATAGTGACAAGATCTTGTTTGTAGCGGATCTACTAACAGAGGGAGCCAGTACATGGTATTGTGCTACCCAGCATAAGCAAACTCCAGATCCAAAAACAGGAGTGATTGCGTGGGATACCTTTAATACTTTCAAGCAAGAATTTATTAACACCCACCAGAATCAGCACAAAAAAAGGGATGCAAAGGTTTCTCTACTCAAGGAATACCAGAAGAAAGGAGAGTTGATGAAGGATTTCATTGCTAGAGTTAGGGTTCATCAATTAGTAGTGGAACTATTATGTGAACAGCTCTGGGAGTACCTAATTAGCATGATTCAACCTGAGACTCGAGCATACATAGTTTGAGTCAGTACGGATAAGGACGTTCTTGATAAGGTACTAGCTAGCATGGAAACGTGCTTTCAAGCTATTGCAAATGCTAGGTCTCAGGTGGAATATGATAAAGGAAGAGAGGTACGTGTGCAAAACCTATATAGGTTAAAGGAGTAGACTACTGGGATAAAGAAGGATATGACCCAGACCCCTAAAACTACCAAGAAAAAATCTGATAACCTCAAGGATAGGATTACCAAGCCGAAGCAGAAGACCAAGAAGTATGACGGTAAGTCGAAAACACAGTCCAACACTTCCTCCACCAAAAAAGACAAAGAACCAGGCGAAGATAAGGTCACTTATTCTATACGCCAGGCTTGGAAGAAGGATGGACAGTGTATTAAGTGCGGAAATAAAGAGCACATGATGAAGGATTATACTGCAGGTTGGAAACCATCGGTAGAGAATAAGGGGAAGGGTAAGGCAAAAGAGGAAACCAAGAAAGTGGGGACAGTGTCTGCAGGAGCGGCTGTAGTAGCGCCACTTGAGGTTCAGTTTGGGCATATCATCAGTGAGGATGAGTTGGATTATGGGGAGAACTCGGATTGTTAGGGGCATGGGCTATCTAGTACGTTAGGTCAGATAGTCTTGCAGGATTGGTTTTCTATTTGCGTGGTTAAGAAAGGCATCTCTGTTGGCAGTTGGAAGGAGAAATATAAGCGGGAACCTATGGATATTGACCCTGTTTTAATTAGTTCTGTTTCTTGTAATTTATCTTCTTCTGCTTTTTATTCTCCTTCTTTATTAAATAAAAACGCAAAAAAAGGGACAAAAAGAAAAGCTGATAGTGAGGTGGCTCCTGTTGTTAGCGCTCTCGAAAAAAGACCACAAAAGGTAGTAGTGCCGGATATTTCTTTGGATAGAATTAAGGATCTCCCTTTGGCAGGAAAATCAGGGGCTAAGGTATTAAAGCATGAAGGATTGAAGTTTCTTATTCCTATTAATTTATCTTGGATGTATGGAGGAAATAAACATGATCTTTCTATTAATGCTTTGGTTGATACTAGTGCAGAGGCTACGATTTTCGATTCGGATTTTGTTGAACAGATGATGCTGCCTTAAGTTAAGAAGGAGAACAAACTGAGATTAGAGAGCGCTGACGGCTTGATTCTCAAGAGGTCTAGTACAGTCCAGGTTTAGAACCTGAAGATAGAAGTCCCAGATGCAAGATTGGGACTAAACAAGAAATTGGACTTGGTAACAGAGGTTGCGTGCCTAGAACCAGGTCTTCCACTCATTTTGGGAATCGATTGGTTCACGGAGAACTGTGATAAGTTGCGAGTTACTGCTCCTTTTGGGCTCGAACTAAAAAGACTGTTAGAAATTGAGGAGGTTACAGATTTCGCTGAGTTTGATGAAGTCCTTGAACAGGCTCGATATGTTGGACTGATTGAGATAGGGGAATGGGATTATCAGAAGTTCGCTAATGGAGATGTACGCAAGGTTATGAAAATAACAGCTACTGAAAACCTCCAAGAGCTTGCTGATTGTTTGCCAACTCAGTACAAGGATTTTGTTAAAATCTTTGGAAAGGAGTTACAATTAGCCCTTCCCTCACATAGTCCTCAAGACATGACAATCGAGCTGGAAGAAGGAAAGAATCTACCGTTAGGAAAGCAATACCTCCTCTCCCCTGATGAACTGGAGCTTCTCAAAGAATACCTTAATGAGATGCTCCGAACCGGCAAGATAAGACCGAGCAAAAGCAGTGCTGGCGCTCCTATATTCTTTGCCAAACAACCCAGTGGCAAGCTCAGAATAGTCGTGGACTATAGAGGGCTCAATGCCATAACAAAAAAAGACAAGTATCCTCTACCACTTATAACTACTCTAATGGAACAAGTTAGTACATCACAGGTTTTCTCTAAGCTCGATCTCAAACTCGGATTTAATCTACTCAGAATAGCAGCAGGAGACGAGTGGAAAACAGCATTTAAGACTAGATATGGCCTATATAAATATACAGTAATGCCTTTTGGTGTTATGGCTCAGGTAAGAGACCTATACCTCCGGTGGAACCAATACCCTTGTACCGTTACTAACTATGAGAGCCTGATCAACTCTATAGATGTGAGTACTGCGTCATTGTCGGTGTTAATGGGATTGGCTATTAAAGTGTATGACCTCTGGCATCGTCGCCTCATATATGTAATCTCTTCTTTATGTTTCCATTTCGTTATGTTGTCTTAAACAGCTTGTAACGTTATTCGTTATGTTTGGGGTCAGCTCATGTATTTCAGCCTGAGTGCAATGCATTCGTATTCAGGCTGCCTTATCTATGTATGTCAGATGGCGATGTTCCTAATTGGGAAGCGCATCCCTATTAGGGCAAAGTCTTATGACAACCACGCTAAGCTGATAACAGAAGCCTCGTCCAGATCTGATAAGTCCTAATCAGATCAAGACTTCTATATAAACCGCTGCGATTAGATAGTTAATAGAATCAAGCCCCAAGCGGTGTTCTAAGTCTCATATAGCTTTACTCTTATCGAGTCAATAATACACCCGAGTTGTACTGCAACAATACTTTAGTCCTTCCGCTATTCGCTACTATCGCCTCCTATTCCGAAAGTATTCTCGTAGTTACAGCCCGCCTGTAACATTACACCGCTTGTCTATACACTTCTATAGACATTACCCCTATGCAAACATGTTCATGCTTCGAGGACTTATTGGACCAGGCTCAGATGAGCAAATGGCTGATGATGACAATAGTGTCGCTCGTGCTCAGCAGCAAGCTGATGAATTTATTTATCAAATGGGTACTACGCATAGCCCATAGTCACCCCGTCGACTAGAGCCACCAGAATCTATGTCCTCAAGCTCACCAGACCCCATTACTCGATCGATAGCACCCTCAGTGCCACCATTATCTTTCGCCGCTCCCCCTCCTACTGCTTCCGCTGGTCCTTCTAAAGGAAAAGGACCATCATTCCGACATCGCACTCCAATAGCTGAGTCAGTAGCTATGAAGAAACTCCTCAGACAACTAGAGGAAGAAAAGGAAGCCGCACTCAAGGAGGTCCGAAGACTTCTGGACCCTCAGAAACAAACCTCTGCATTTATCCAGAGAACAGTAGCCGATGTCCAGAACGCTGCTAATACTACTGCTACTAGCCATCAATAACTATCACAAGATACAAGTATAGCCCTTCAAGAAATACAAGGTCTAATTGTTCAAGGACAGCGAACTCAGAACGAGGAATTTGGAATAATTCACGGAAGTCTCGGATGGCTTAAGCAACAGGCAGAAACCTATCAACACCAGAGTGACCAACGATTCCATCAGATGGAAGAGCATCTCAACCGACTAGAGGTTCAAGTCAAAGCCCTGCAACCTAGACCACCTCCTACAGGCATTACTCAAAGGTTGGAACAAGCAGTTAGTAATATACCACCACCGCCGCTACCTCCAAGACACCCACTACTAGGACTTGCACCACGCAATCCAACTCCACCCCCACCACCTCCATCCTTCGGCCGACAAATAATTGGCAACCCACAAGTAGCAGGAAAAGCTCCTCCACCTACGAAATTTAAGGGAGAACGCAAGGCATTGGAAGGCTGGACCCTCCAAATGGATGATTATTTCACTATCACCCTCACCACTAATGAGGAACAACGGCTAGCTTATGTTGGGTTATGTATAGAGGATAAAGCACTCGATTGGTGGAAGGCAAACAGAGGCAGGTATACATCATGGATGGAAGTAAAGACTGCTATGAGGTTATATTATGGAGATCATTACCAAGCGGATAGGTTATATAGGGAGATGACAGAGCTAAAGACAACAGGAAGCATTCTCGACTATCTAACGGAATTAGATAGACTTAATACCTACGCTAGTCTTCCCGATGTACAAGTCATCAATATTATTCTCTTGAACCTACCGCACAACCTCCGAATCTCCATGGCTCATTACGAAAACCTCCGCAGAACTCCAGCAGCTTGGACACAAAAGTTGATCGAAATGGATATAGTAAGTCAGGAATTCCAAAGTTGGAAGCCCAACCCCCCGCCTAGGACTACGACTATTACGACTACTACCAACCCTCAGAAGCGAACCTTTAGTGAACGAGTACAGCTACGAGGAGGAGATTCGAAGACTACACACCAGAGGGATATGAAAACACGAATACCTTCTCCAGTCTTCTATAAGAGACAGAAAGAAAGACGATGCGTATGGTGTGGAAGGAGTACGCACCGTTCCCCAGACTGTAACGCTGGGCATCAAGTCAAGACCCCTCCTCCTACTACTACTACTACGAACACCAACACCCAAACTGAACCAACCTACAAAAAGGCCCGCACGGACAAGGGTCATCTAAAAATCACAGAGTTAGGCTCCGAGGAAGAGGAGTCGGGAAACGAGTAAGGAGTTCGCTTTTAACCATCGGACGCACTCCTCGACATTCACCCCTTCTGACGGTCCGAATTTTTATCGCTGGGGAAGAAGTTGAAGCTGTGGTTGATAGTGGAGCTAGTGCTCCTGTTATTGGGAAAAGGTTGGCAATTAAGTTGGGAATATGGAAAAGAGCTAAGAAGGTTAAGGTTAGGCAGGGAGATGGGACAAATATTTCGGGAGGAAATTATGTGGTAAATGCCTCGTTTCAGGTTTTGGATTCTTCTTCCCGTTTCCTTGGTAAGTTTTTGATGGATGCCAAAGTGTTGGATATTGGTAGTAAGGATGTGATTTTGGAATTGTCTTGGTTGGAGGAAAATGGGTTCTCGATTGATATTCAGGACAGGTGCCTAAGGAATATCACTACAGGTTTGGTCGTTCCTTGTTCTGTTAGATGGATTCCCTCTATTTTGATTTTGGATATTGAAGAGCCACTAGAGGATGGCGAACTAGTGCTTATTATTGATGCCAGCGAACGATACTCTCGTTACGCACATTGCTTCTCTGCAGAACAGGCAGCTAGACTTCCTGAACACAAGCCCTGGGATCACGAGATTCCCCTCCAAGACCCGAATGCAAAGATACCTACCGGGGCTATCTACAAGACCACATGGGAAGAAGACGAAGCTCTTCAGAAGTACCTAGAAGAGAACCTTCCCACTGCCAAAGTCCGCCACTCTCGCTCCTCCGCTGGTGCCCCTATCCTGTTCGTACGAAAGAAAGATGGATCACTCAGGCTCTGTGTCGATTATCGAGCTCTTAACCGTCTTACAATACCAAATAAGTACCCCCTACCTCTTATCTCCGACCTACTCGACAAAACTCGAGGAAGCAAGTGGTTCACACGATTGGACCTCAAAAATGGGTACAACCTTATCAGGATCGCATCAGGAGATGGGTGGAAGACAGCATTTCGTACGAAGAAGGGACTATTCGTGTATACGATGATGCCATTTGGATTAACTAATGCCCCTGCTACATTTCAAGAGATAATGGATACGATCTTCAAGAATATGGAAGAATGTATCTGGTACTTGGATGATATTCTCATTTTCGGAGGAGAGACTGAAGAAGAACATCAACAAATAGTCGAAAAAGTTCTTTAGCAATGCATCCAACATGGGTTGGCAGTCAACCTCAGCAAGTCCGAGTTCCATGTCCAGGAGACCTTATTCCTTGGTCATATCGTCAATGGGCAGCAAGTCCGAATGGATCCCTCAAAACTCGACAACATGGCCAAATGGCCTGTTCCCACGAAGAAGAAGGAGGTTCAAGCATTCCTAGGCTTCGCTAATTATTACCGTCGATTTATTGCCAACTATAGTGCGAAAGCATGACCTCTAATCGACCTAACAAAAGATGTTCCTTTCAGTTGGGGATATGAGCAACAGCAAGCCTTCGATGACCTCCGAGAATGATTCCTCTCCGTACCCATCCTCACTCAGTTCGATAGACAATTGGAAACCATTATAGAGACCGATGCTAGCAACCAAGCTATAGCAGGTATCCTCTCTCAATACCATATTGTTAACGGAACTAAACAGCTTCACCCTGTTGAGTATCATGCTAAAACCCTCTCCGCCGCACAACGCAATTGGCCAATCTATGACAAAGAACTATTCGCAATAGTGGATTGCTTCTGGAAATGGCGAGACTGGCTTGTAGGTGTTCCAGTGAACATCTATACAGACCATCAAGGGTTACAATACTTCAACACCAAGCAGAAGCTCAACTCCTGTCAAGCCTCTTGGTACCTACGTATGTCCGAGTTCATCTACAATATTCACTACAGACCTGGATCAAAGATGGGCAAGCCTGATGGCCTGTCTAGACGTTCAGGGGAAGAAAAATCCGGTATGGAAGCCAGGTTTTTCGAAGATGGACAACTTATGGTACTAGGGGAAGAGGATGAAGGAGACGCAGATGATGTTGAGATAGAAGGGATCGATATGTCGCAATGGGAAAGGAAGGATGGTTTATGGGTTGTTCCGCAAGAGTTCAGATTGGAAGTGCTGAAGCAGCACTATGATAGTCAAGTGGCAGGACATTGGGGAAGACATCGCACACAGGAGCTGATATCAAGGAACTTCATTTGGGATAGATGGCAGGAAGATATCGCAAACTATGTGGCAGGTTGTATTAAGTGTCAAAAAGCAAAAGCAGATAGGCATAGCAGGCAAATGAAGTTGGTACCGATGCCAACAGGGGAACGCCCCTTTGAGGAGATAGCAATGGACTTGGTTGGTGAATTACCAGAGTCGGAAGGATTTAATGCCATTCTCGTTATCACAGACCGGTTCACTAAAGTACAGCACTATATACCGCCCAAAACAACATGGACAGCAGCAGACGTCACTGATGTCTATATCAACGAGATATGGAGACTATATGGCCTTCCACAACATATTACCTCCGACCGTGGTCCTCAATTCGGCTCCAAGTTCCTCAAAGAGCTTAACCAGAAGCTCAACATTATCCTCCGCCTGTCAACCGCCTACCACCCGCAGACCGATGGACTTGCAGAACGAGCAGTCTAGACACTTAAGTAATATCTCCGAATCTACTGTCACGATAGGCAAACTCGATGGAAACGATGGCTACCACTAGCCGAGTTTGCTTATAACACTGCCGCCCACTCCACCCACAAATACTCACCATATCGAAGTCTTTACGGCTTTGATCCACGCACTATTCACCTCTCAGATAACCACGAATTCTCCTCTCCCGCTGCAGAAGAATGGCTTGACTGAATGACTACTGTGCATAACCAGATCCATGATACCCTCAAGCAAATCAACCACAAACGAAGTGCTATACACCTGGAAAAGGCACGAAGGTTTGCTATCAATGACTGGGTATTAGTTGACCGCCGGAACCTCCAAATACAAGCTGGAAACAACCGTTCCCTTACTAGCAAGTGGATAGGACCCTACAAGGTCATTGAAGCTGTTGGTTCTCACGTATATCGGCTCGAAGTTCCACAAGGTACCAGATGGCACAACGTCGTTCATATCACCCTCCTAAAGCCATTCAGAAGACGAGATGAGCCTCAAGATATGGATGAAGATGAGGAAGATGTATTTGAAGTTGAATCCATAGTGGACTCTCGCAAAAATAGAGGAGTGGTTAAATACAGAGTGCGATAGGTTGGGTATATGGAGTTTGAAGATATCTGGGAAACGTTTGACAAGTTAGACAACTGTCCGGAGAAGCTCAGGGAGTATCGTGAGAAGTTCCCCAATAAGCCATGGGATGAAAGAGATGGTTAGGTTTCGTACTTCGCATTCGCATCTTATGGACGAAGACATGGTACCTTTTACTTTCCTACTCGTCACCTTTTCCCTAGGAGTTTTTTGGCGAGAAGTTTGGTTTTTAACGGCCATGGCATATATGTGTAGGCACACCGGTCTTGTGGCACCCCGTACCGCAGGGGTAGAGGTATCTAGCAACGCAGGTTAGTACCTGTCACCATGGTTACCTGAGTCGTTACTAATACCTGTCTCCTTAGGACAAAGGGACTTGTATTTAGCTGAGGACAGCTGCCTCGAAGTGGGGAGTAATGTTATGGCTCAGGTAAGAGACCTACACCTCCGGTGGAACCAATACCCTTGTACCGTCACTAACTATGAGAGCCTGATCAACTCTATAGATGTGAGTACTGCGTCATCGTCGGCGTTAATGGGATTGGCTATTGAAGTGTGTGACCTCTGGCATCGTCGCCTCATATGTGTAATCTCTTCTTTATGTTTCCATTTCGTTCTGTTGTCTTAAACAGCTTGTAACGTTATTCGTTATGTTTGGGGTCAGCTCATGTATCTCAGCCTGAGTACAATGCATTCATATTCAGGCTGCCTTATCTATGTATGTCAGACGGCGATGTTCCTAATTGGGAAGCGCATCCCTATTAGGGCAAAGTCTTATGACAACCACGCTAAGCTGATAACAGAAGCCTCGTCCAGATCTGATAAGTCCTAATCAGATCAAGACTTCTATATAAACCGCTGCGATTAGATAGTTAATAGAATCAAGCCCCAAGCGGTGTTCTAAGTCTCATATAGCTTTACTCTTATCGAGTTAATAATACACCCGAGTTGTACTGCGACAATACTTTAGTCCTTCCGCTGTCCGCTACTATCGCCTCCTATTCCGAAAGTATTCTCGTAGTTACAGCCCGCCTGTAACATTTGGGCTTACCAATACACCATCTGTTTTCCAGCGACATGTTAACAATATTCTTTCGGAACGAATTGACTGAGGAATAGTTGTATATATTGATGATATCCTCATATACACTCAAACAGAGGAAGAATATATTGAGCTCGTCCATTGGGTACTGCAGAAGTTAACAGAGAATAACCTTTATATCAATATAGATAAGTGTATCCTTCATGTTCCTGAAGTTGAATTCATGGGATTTAAAGTTAGTACAAAGTGAATACAAATGGGTCAGAAGAAAGTCGAGGATATCCTTGCATGGCAGGCTCCTCGGAACGTCAAAGAAGTGCAAAGGTTTATTGATTTTGCAAATTTCTATCGCTGGTTTATTCAAGGCTTTAGTAGTTTGGCATTACTAATTCAGACACTAACACACAATGGGGTTCCTTGGAATTGGATACAACAGTGTCAGCAGGCCTTCGATGAGCTAAAATATAGGTTTACCACTGCTCCAATACTATGCCATTATCACCCAGAGCAACCAAAAATGATTGAGACAGATGCATCAGATCTAGCTAAAGCTAGTATTCTCTCTTAAAAAGAACCAGATAGTCGTTGGCACCCAGTAGCATACTATTTGAAATGCTTCATCCCAGCAGAACTTAATTACAATGTCCATGATAAAGAGATGGTTGTAATTGTTAATTGTTTCCAAGAATGTAGACATTTCCTTATAGGTGCCCTGGAGGAGATAATTGTGTATATGGATCACAAGAATCTTGAGTATTTTAATTCTACTAAGATACTCAATCGAAGGCAGGCAAGATAGGTGGAAATACTAAGCCAGTTCAATTTTAGAATTATCTACTGCCCAGGTGATAAGAATGGTAAGGCAGATGCACTTTTCCATCAGGGAGATTCTGACCTTGAAGAAGGGGGGGAGAAGCAAGACCACACGATTCGAATGTTCAAACCTAGTCAATTCCAACTGGGTGCGAATGAGGAGAGTTTAGTAATTCACTGAATTATAGCAGTGAAGGCCTTACAGATGGAGGAATCAAATTGGTCGAAGCAAATTCAAGAGGCTGGCCTCAAGGATGACAAATGATTAGGGATTCGGAATGCATTCAAGTTTGGCAAGGAGTACTGAGGCCTAGAGCACTTTGGTTTGGAGGATGACATGGTAACCTGTGAACATCGCTTATATATTCCTGACAACAACTCTCTTAAGTTGAAAGTGGCTTTCCAAAGTCATGATGCTAAAGCTGCAGGACATTTCGGACATGACAAGACCCTCGAGTTAATGAAATGAAATTACTACTGGCCAAACATAGAAGATTAGGTAGGAGAATATGTTCATACATGCGATGCTTGCTAACGAAATAAGACTGCTCGACACAAGAAATATGGTAAGCTCATACCTCTTCTAATTCCCTATAGGCCATGGGAACATATTTCCATGGATTTCATTACTGATTTACCACCAGTGAAAGGGTACAATCAAATATGGGTGATTGTTGATAGGTTTACTAAGATGTCGCACTTTATTTCTTTGAAGAACCGAAAGGCAAAAGAGTTGGCTAGGATATTCATCAAAGAGGTTTGGAGACTGCATGGGCTACCAAAAAGGGTAGTATTGGATAGGGATTCGGTATTTACAAGTTCATTTTGGATGGAAGTAATGTGGTTATTAGGAGTTGAGTTGGATAAGTCCTCGGCATATCACTCCCAGACTGATGGTCAAACTGAGCGAGTTAACCAGACCCTAGAGCATTATTTACAGACATATTGCTGTTGGAATCAGGATGACTGGGTCGAGTTATTACCATTTGCCAAGTTCTGTTATAATAACACTGTCCACTCTAGTACCAAACTCACTCCTTTTTATGCAGCATATGCTCAACACCCCGAGAACAACTTCCAGAACCCATCCGAAGCCTCACCCGAGTCAAACAACCCGGAGGTAGTCAAGACGGTCGAAATCTTGAACGTAATAATATTACCTATGAGGGAAAATATGAAGGTGGTATAGGACAGGATGTCAAAATACTATAACCTTAAGGTAGCAGAGAAGGAACCGACATTCAAAGTGGGAGATTGGGTTATGGTCAATGCAAAGAATATCAAAACAAGGCGTCTGACAAAAAAGCTTGACTACAAGTTACGAGGGAAGTTTAGAATTAAACGGCTTATTGGCACTTATACCTATGAGTTAGAACTCCCTCTAATAATGACAGAGGTGAGGTCAACGGTTCAGAGCAAGTGAGGCAGTAGACTTTATACATATGAACTATTTTGATAGTCCCAAAAAACTCGGAAACAGAGATCCAGGGTTTATGACCAGAATTAGTGGCCCCTTTATGTGCTTGATATTTGCTACTCTTCAGCATGCCTTTCAGACTTATGAAACGGGGATGTTCAAAGATGGAGAGTTTTTTAACTATCAGAAAGCAGGTGGTAAGCAAAGAATATTCAATGTCCGATGAGTAATACTGACTGCAAGACAGTTGATTTCAACAGAATACTAGATCAGTGGAACCTTTTGACAACAACAATGGAGCAAACATTATTGAAAATTATTCGGCTGGAGATAGCAAAACTGTGTGAACTGCATGGTAAGGTGGTGCGATGGCAGAGAGCAGAGGCATATGGGGTAGGGCCAAGAGAACTAGCGCAGTACGCTGAGGAGCTGGCTGCTGACCTTAAGGAGGCGGAGAAAGGAAGCTTAATCCCCCCTGGATATTTCAATGAGGGTTCGCCGACCGAACTAGATGAATCAGCAATACCAGACAATATCAGCACAGGATTGCCAACTATGCTGGATGATGAGGATGTTGAGGATATTAAGGATGTTGAGGATGATGAGGATGATGAGGATGATGAGCCGGAAGGTGAACTAGGTGACAACAATGAGGACAATCACGAGGTACCTACCAAAAATGATGATATAGAGCAGAGCGGAGATAGTGACGGCAATGAGGTGCAGGAGCAATTGGTTTCAGGGGATGCAGGGGAGGATAGCAAGAACGAAGAGGATGAGTTGTAGGATGCTGATGGGCTGGAGATCGGACGAACGAATGGAGGAATAGTTAGGTTGCTAGATATTTTTAGACGTGTTGGCTTTGGATGTTTGTTTCTTTTAGTCTCATTTTGTAAGAAGTACTTTTTTTAGAAATGGAAGGGGATATATTTAAGTAGTTGTCGAATTTGTTTGTGTGGGTTTTATATAGTTTATGGGGAAGGAGTCACAGAAATAGAATTGGCTATTTGATCGATGTATAGCAGTCTAATAGAAAAGGGGTTACATTATGAAACAGGATCATAAGATGTATGTGTCAACCAAACTAAGGATGCAGTTGTGGCAGGCATATTACAAGGTTGGGTTGGGATCGCCGGCTGGCGTCAGGCGGCGTCAGGAGGCATTGTCATCGACGGGTAGCACCAGGGACTCGAAGGCTTGCGGACGGCACATGCAATCGACAGATAGCGTCGGCACGTGACCCTTGAGACTAGGAGCTGACTTCACAAAAGAAAATAGGGTGGACCGTGGACGCTGAGGATCTAGGCGGGGACAGAAGAGAGACAACACGAGGGCATGGCTCTACCAGATATACCACTAGGGCGATGACCCAAATGGTCTACTTCAGGGCGCTGAACGTCCAGGGAGAGCGTCAAAATGCGAGCCCATAAGGATCCCCTTCATGGCGTAAACTAGCCGTCGCGGCGCCACTGTGTGCAGGAGTGATGCCGTGGCGGAAGTCAGACACTGTTCATGTCCACAACTGTCAGAGTGTCTTCGCTGGCGTAGCTAGCGTGCGATGTACGCAAGGCATTCTACTGTCGTTCCTGATGAACTCGAGCTCTCATACAATAAGAACGAGATCGAGTCCTAAATCAGACAAACCCTACTGAAATACACACAAACGCCAATATACTCAAGATGCATAAAATTCTGGGAAGAATGGAAGTGATAAGGGCAGAAGCATAGACTATAAATATAGTAAATCCTTCTAAGTGGGGAAGTATAATAAGGAAGCTTATTGTTTTATATTGTGTATCATGTATTTTCTATATTTATTGCATTATTATGTAACTAGCATTCATGGTCAAAGAGCTAGCCTTTGTCCACCCTTAGCAACTGCCGGATCCGGTAGTTCAACTACCATAGAATTTGCCACGGTAAATTCCATGGAACTTGCCGTTTCGTAGACACCCTCTTGGGCTCCACACCCTCTTGTATGACACACCCTCCTTGGGAGGTGTGCCAACCATCATTATATATTTCCTTAGTGATTAGGGTCTCTGAACAGCTATATAAAGGCCGCTGGATCCTCTCTGGAATCCATCAGTCTTTAGACAACCCGAACAGCAGTGATCAGATAGATAAGATAATTACAAATGAAGATTATACCTGTTATATTATTGTTCTTTATGGAACACCCCTCTTAGTAATCAACCTACCCTTCTGAGGCAATCCCTCAGCAGAACCGGCATACACAAATATCCGTCCCTAAGCGAATATAGATTGTATAAACGGTACCCAATAACTACTGTCTAGTATCATTCATTATAGAAGAGCTTGTCGATAGGTATTGGCAGGGCCTGAGGCACTTTGTTAATACAGGCGTTCCCATTCAGTTTCATAGGAATCAATGAATTCTTGAATTGGTTTTGTAGGATCATATTTGAAAGCAATAGTAATAAAGTTATTCCATTGTTGAATGTAATTGAAGACATTTTCAATGTAGTAGGTATCGTGTAGGTGCTTCCAAATGGCATGAGGAGTATCGTATTTGGCAACCTTTTTGAGTATGGGTTTACTCAAAACCTGCATTAAGATCAAAAGAGCAGATTGAGAAAGAGTTGTAAATGTATCTTTCTCTTTAACGTATGTATTTTCAGAGGGTTTCACGCCATCAATAACTATGGTAGAGGTTCCTAATCTACGGAATACCATCTTCATAGTATCAGCCCAATTCTCATAGTTGGATTGACCAACTAGGGGATCAATATTATTGATTTCGACTGCCACTTGACGAAGATCTTTGGGGATTTTGAAGGTAATAGGAGGAACTGGTACTTGTTGTTGTTCAACCAGATTAAGGATATCTGGTGACTGTGATTGAGCCATTGTAGATGCGTTCAAGTGTTGTGGTTGAGGTTGAGCAATCCGGGCTCATAACCTGTTGATATATAGGTATATGAGAATATACTGTAGACAACAGGCAGCAGGATTCAACCAAGTATCCAATAAAGGAGAAAAGGAAGAACGAATCTAATGGGCGTATTGAGGACGTTCTGGTAGAGCTGTAGAGCATAGAATTGAGGAATGTATATGTGAATAAGATTGAAGTATGACCTGATAATCTTCTCAAGGTAGGGGGAATCCTCTCCTATATATACATGATTCTAACAGACTATAGAGCCTATTAGAGCGTACTAAATGTGTATACAATATGATTACAACATACTCAACAAGTTTGAATTATTGGCAATAATAAACTATAACAAAACGTATAACTCAAAAATATAGTTTGATATATATTATAAACATATATAATACAGCTAAAATAGAGTTAATAACTTAACTAACAATAAGATTAAGGTTATGAAGAACATCTGAAAATACTTAATTTATATAAGTATTTTAGCACATGATTTGACATGTAGAGTAATAGAATTAGGAATAACTAATATATGTTTATGTGATTTGTAGTGTAAGAGAGAACGTTTGTAGAACGTATTTTTTAATAGCCAGCCCTACTAGGAAATTATATTCCCTATAGTGACCCCACGAGCAATAACCCAAGGACCCTAGAATATGCCTCCTTCAGATACAAATACAGAGAAGGATCTAATAGATCAATATAAGGAAGTGGATTAGTCAGTTACCCTGAATAACCCTCTACCCTACAACTTATGTAATTTCTTATGTTAACCTCAACAAGCACCCAAAACATTGGGCTGTCTGCCTTGTTGACTCATGTATTTCACATGACTCATATGTTGAGTCATAACTGTTGTTGATTTCAAATCATGTATGAGTCAGAGCCTGAGCACTGCCACTGCACTGCCTCAAGTCTGACTCACCCCTCTGGGGAGAATTAGCATAACTACAGGTTCATTCCCATATGGAATGTGAAGAGGGGACTCAAGCAAGTAGAGATAGATACAATCAATATAAGAGTTCTACTGGTTAATCTATTAGTGCCTTTGGCACTCTACCACTTCTATATCTACACTATTACCTAAGTACATATGAGCTTAAGAACTATTATCACTACATTAGTCATCACTCCCTTTGTAGTCATAATCTTCTTAATCTTCATCTGCACTATTTAGAGATAACTGGATTAAGATCTTATCTTATCTAATCAGATCAGATCTTATCAGATTATCCTAAACCCCTCTACAATACATTACATTTTTTTAACCTAAGAACTTAGATTCTTATCTAAGGAAGGCCTGATCAACCTTACCTAAATCAGTAAAGAGTTTATACCTACCAGAGTATAAACTACCTACCAGTAAGCCTACAGTACAAGAGGTACAGTAGCACAAAGCCTGACAGTCAGCAAATAAGCCTACCACAAGTAGCAAGTAAGTCTATCACCAATAGCAACTAAGGAATAAGCCTACCACAAGTAGCAACATAAGCCTACAAGTCACAAGTAGCAACCAAGAAGTAGGAAAAACAGAGATATATTTCCTCCAGTAGCAATTACCTACATAAGGAAAAGGAAAGAAACAAAAATCACCTAAACTCAAAAGTCTGGGACCTGTCAAAAGTCCTAGAAGAGTAAAAGGGATTTTTACCCAGCTCTAAGGAATTGGAGAAAGTAGAAGTCAATAGAAGACTCTAGAAAAGCAAAGGTATTACCAGGGAAGGACTTACTATTAGTGTAAAAACACTCTCTCTCCACATCAAGACACCAGAGAGTTTCCCAACCCCAGTCAAAACCCAGCTTAAAGAAAAACCTGCTATTCTCATAACAGGAAAAACAAGGACACTACCTATACCTCTCTCTCCAGAAAGAGCAAAGGTACCTAGCAGACCAACCTCTGTCTGCCCACCTCACCTTCTTACTGTTAGGGGCGAGCTAGCGATCATGGTGATATCTGTCGGTATATCGATATATAGGGATAAAATCACTTGCTCGGGCCTAACTGGGTTCACAAGGTGCGAAGAATATAGTGAAGAATATAGATTCATTCGGTAGAGTAAAGTAAACCCAGCGATACAAGACTTCGCTCGAGTCTTAGAGATCAAAAGCTAGATACAAGAAGTGGGCATATATATAGGAAAGCGGGATTGACTTCAGGCCACCCACCATCGGGTGGTGCCAGCCTGGTTTGCATAATCTCAGCCGTAACAGTACTCCCCCTCTGCTAGAGGGTGTCCCGACCGACCAACTTCACCAACCCTCTGATCCACGTGCTCATGTTTTCGGCATAGACAATGGGGTGTGAACCCCGACAACATTGGACACTTGGTCTGCGACAATATTGGACACTTGGTCCGCGACAACATTGGACACTTGGTCCGCGACAATAGCGCCTAAACAGTCTTGCACATTCTGTGGGGACCCTTGGCCTGTAGGGAGGCTCAGAAGGACGGGGTTTTCTCTCAAACATAGTGGCGTCATGCCAGAACTTAAACAGCAGACCAGGTGGCTTCACTTCTCTGGCGACTTGCCATCGATCTGCTTCCCATGATATGTGGATCAACTGATTTGGGGGGTATCTTGAACATGAGGTGCAACATATGTGTGGATCATAGATCCGGGATATCTCAAACATGAGGTGCAATATATGTATGGATCATAGATCCGGGATATCTCAAACATGAGGTGTATCATATATATGGATCATAGATCCGTGGTATATTGGTAAGGGGGGGTATTCCACATACCATTGCCGTTAAAAACCTCTGCGCGGCAAAACCCTGTGGGAAAAAGCCAGCGTCACAGGAAAAGGTTCAATGCATGCCTTCCCAGCTATCCAACCCAACTTGCCAGTGCAAGGGGGGGGGTCTTGTTCATTTGTGCGCTTGTGGCACTCGTTCGGATCTTTACCCAAGGCGGGGGTCTTCAAGCTTTTGAGCTCGGATGGGGTATTTGAGCTTTCGGAGCTCGTGCGGGGTCATTGAGTATTCGGAGCTCATGCGGAGTCTTTGAGCTTGTGAGCTCGTGTAGGGTCATTGAGCTTTCGGAGCTCGTGCAGGGTCATTGAGCTTTCGGAGCTCGTGCGGAGTCTATGAGCTTGCGAGCTCGTGCGGGGCCTTATAGGCTCGTTCGGGGCCTTATAGGCTTGTTCGGATGCTTGTTAGCCTGGTTCGGGGGTGGTTGAGCATGTCGCTCGAGATCTGAGACTTAGTAGATCCGGAGATCAATTAGTATGTCGGTTAGAACAAGCTAATATATAAATAGGAGGGGGAAATAATTATTTCCGACGTCGCTCATGTCAGCAAATAATCCAGCGACGGTTCATTAGCCATATTCTAGCCGTTTTGGAGGTTGTCCGACAGTGTAGGTTGCGAGGGAGGGGTGATTAGACCCAGAATCACCGGTCCCTTTTGTCAAAGCGAAGTAATATTAGGGGCGAGCTAGTGATCACGGTGATATCTGTCGGTATATCGATATATAGGGATAAAATCACTTGCTCGGGCCTAACTGGGTTCACAAGGTGCGAAGAATATAGCGAAGAATATAGATTCATTCGGTAGAGTAAAGTAAACCCAGCGATACAAGACTTCACTCGAGTCTTAGAGATCAAAAGCTAGATACAAGAAGTGGGTATATATATAGGAAAGCGGCGTTGACTTCAGGCCACCCACCATTGGGTGGTACCGGCCCGGTCTGCATAATCTCAGCTGTAACACTTACCCTTATTGGTTGGAAGCCCAGCTCCCAACACAATCTCATCAACAAAGGTAACCCTCTTCCTCTTCAGACTCTTTCTAGGCATTCTATCAAACCTAGTATCTGAACAGGTAGAGGCAGGAGAAGAAGGAGTGTCATAGGACATAGATCCCTCTTCATCAGGATCTAGCCTAGAGGAGGAAAGGATTGTCTTGACTGAGTCAAGAGAATCAGTGGTATAGAACCTAACAGACATGTTTACAATACCAAGGAAAGGTAATGCTATGCCTGCTAGGAGAAGAGGCAGGAGAAATGCTATGACTCCTGAGGAACTAGAGGAGCTTAAAAAGAAATTAGTCAATACTCCAAAGAAGGTTCCTAAAACAGGAAAAGAAATTCCTATAGAGGATAAAGCTCAAGAAGAAATTGAGTTAGGACCTCAAGGAAATCTCCCAAGAATGAAATTCACAACTCCACCAGCATCAACTGCATACTGGAGGGAACACAGAAAAGATTAGGAAAGAAACTTGATGCAAGCATACATCTATAACCAATTGAACTATTTTGGGATGTCAGAACATGAAACAGAAATATTCTGGGAGGCCATCTTTAAGTATATGATATACCAAAATAGGGGAAAGTGAGGCAAGGATACACCTATTGATCTAGAATTAAAACATACAACAACAAAGAATTGGGTAGAGCCCATGTATAATCCAATAAAAGGAATACTATGGATAGTAACCTATTGGCCAGAGATAAAACAATATATGGCTTTAGGAAATTTGTATGAATTGGAAACACTAGAATTGATAGAACCACTAGTGCAGTTCCAAGGAATCCAGGAATCTCCTACTAGGAAAGGAAAGGAGAAGGAACCAGGACCAGAACCAGAAATAGAGACTGGAAAAGGAACAGAACAAGAA
>ML121633.1:91756-102501 GCA_003788615.2 Terfezia boudieri ATCC MYA-4762
CTTTAGACATTGGAGGAGTTAAAGGTTGTCAGAAAAATCAAGCTCGGGTTTTCCTCGTCATTGAGCGTTGAATAGTATCAAGAGACACTAGGTTAGGTAAGGGTTTTACTCACCTTCTGGACCAAGCTCCGTACGTTGGAGCTGAGTTTGATGAGGTCCTTGAACAGGCTCGATATGTTGGACTGATTGAGATAGGGGAATGGGATTATCAGGAGTTCGCTGATGGAGATGTATGCAAGGTTATGAAAATAACAGCTACTGAAAACCTCCAAGAGCTTGCTGATCGGTTGCCAACTTAGTACCAGGATTTTATCAAAATCTTTGGAAAGGAGTTACAATCAGCCCTTCCCTCACATGGTCCTCAAGACATGACAATCGAGCTGGAAGAAGGAAAGAATCCCCGATCAGGAAAGCTATACCCCCTCTTCCCTAATGAACTAGACCTTCTCAAAGAATACCTTAATAAGATGCTCCGAACTGGCAAGATAAGACCGAGCAAAAGCAGTGCTGGCGCTCCTATATTCTTCGCCAAACAACCCAGTGGTAAGCTCAGAATAGTTGTAGACTATAGAGAGCTCAATGCCATAACCAAAAAAGACAAGTATCCCCTACCACTTATGACTACTCTAATAGAACAAGTTGGAATGTCATAGGTTTTCTCTAAGCTAGATCTCAAACTTGGGTTTAATCTACTCAGAATAGCAGCGGGAGATGAGTGGAAAATGGCATTCAAGACTAGATATAGTCTATATAAATACACGGTAATACCTTTTGGGCTTACCAATGCCCCATCGGTTTTCAACAACATGTTAACAATATTCTTGCGGAACGAATTGACCGAGCAATAGTTGTATACATTGATGATATCCTCATATACACTCAAACAGAGGAAGAACATGTTAAGCTCGTGCGTTGGGTACTGCAGAAGTTAACGGAGAATAACCTTTGTGTTAATATAGATAAGTGTATCTTTCATGTTCCAGAAGTTGAATTCGTGGGATTTAAAGTTGGTACAAAGGGGATACAAATGGGTCAGAAGAAAGTTGAGGATATCCTCACATGGCAGGCTCCTCGTAACGTTAAAGAAGTGCAAAGGTTTATTGGTTTCCCTAATTTCTATCACCGGTTTATTCAAGGCTTTAGTAGTTTGGCATTACTGATTCAAACACTAATGCATAATGGGGTTCTTTGGAATTGGACACAGCAGTGTCAGCAGGCCTTCGATGAGTTGAAATATAGGTTCACCACGGCTCCAATACTATGCCATTATCATCCCGAAAGACCAAAAATGATCGAGACAGACGTGTCTGATCTAGCCAAGGCTGGTATTCTATCTCAAAAGGAACCAGATGGTCGTTGGCACCCAGTAGCATACTATTCGAAACGCTTCATCCCAGTAGAGCTTAATTACAATGTCCATGACAAAGAAATGGTTGTAATTGTGAATTGTTTCCAAGAATGGAGACATTTCTTAATGGGTGCCCCAGAGGAGATAATTGTGTATACGGATCATAAGAACCTTGAGTATTTTAATTCCACTAAAATACTCAATCGAAGGCAGGCACAATGGGCGGAAATACAAAGCCAGTTCAATTTTAGAATCATCTACTACCCAGGTGATAAGAATGGGAAGGCAGATGCACTTTCTCATCAGGTAGATCCTAACCTTGAAGAAGGGGGAGAGAAGGAGGACCACATGATTCAGATGTTCAAACCTGGTCAATTCCAACTAGGTATGAGTGAGGAGACCCTAGTAACACGCCAAATTATGGTAGTGAAGGCCTCACAGACAAAAGAATCGACCTGGTCAAAGGAAATCCAAGAGGCTGGCCTCGAAGATGATAAGTGGTTAGGGATTCGGAATGCATTGAAGTTTGGCAAAGAGTACCCTGGCCTGGAGTACTTTGGTTTGGAGGATGACATAGTAACCTACGAACATCGCTTATATATACCTGATAACAACTCCCTTAAGTTGAAAGTGGCTTTCCAAAGTCATGATGCTAAAGTTGCAGGACATTTCAGATGTGATAAGACCCTCGAGTTGATGAAACGAAATTACTACTGGCCCAACATGGAAGACTGGGTGCGAGAATATGTTCATACATACGATGCTTGCCAACGAAATAAGATGGCTCGACACAAGAAATATAGTAAGCTCGTACCACTTCCTATACCCTATAGGCTATGGGAACATATTTCGATGGATTTCATTACTGATTTACCACCAGTCAAAGGGTACAATCAAATCTGGGTTATTGTCGATAGGTTTACTAAAATGTCGCACTTCATTCCCTTAAAGAACCGGAAGGCAAAAGAGTTGGCTGGGATATTTGTCAAGGAGGTTTGGAGATTGCATAGGCTACTTAAGAGGGTTGTTTCGGATAGGGATTTGGTATTTACTAGTTCATTTTGGATGGAAGTAATGCAGTTATTAGGAGTTAAGTTGGATAAGTCCTCAGTATATCATCCCCAGACCGATAGTCCAACCGAACCAGTTAACCAGACCCTAGAGCATTATCTATAGATGTATTGCTGTTGGGATCAGAATGACTGGGTCGAGTTATTACCATTTGCCGAGTTTTGTTATAATAACACTGCCCACTCTAGTACTAAACTCACTCCTTTTTATGCAGTATATGCACAACACCTTGAGAACAACTTCTAGAACCCAACCGAAGCCACAACTGAATCGAATAACCCTGAGGGGGTCAAGACAGTCGAAACCTTGGATGCAATGAGATTGGCTATGAGGGAAAATATGAAGGCGGTACAGGACTGGATGTTGAAATACTATAACATTAAGGTAGCAGAGAAGGAACTGACATTCAAAGTGGGAGATTAGGTTATGGTCAACACAAAGAATATCAAAACAAGGTGTCCGACAAAAAAGCTTAACTACAAGTTACGAGGGAAGTTTAGAATTAAACGGCTTATTGGCACTTATGCCTATGAGTTAGAACACCCTCCAAGTACAGGCAAGACTCACACAGTTTTTCATACTAGTTTGTTGGAACCCTACTACCTTAATACAATAGCCGGCAGATGCTCGCCAACACCCCCTCCGGTTGATCTTGAAGAATCGGATTACCAGATTGAGAAGGTTAGTACAAGTGAGCTCAAAAAGGGACGAGTGATGTATTTAGTTTCTTGAAAGGGTTATGGTCCTGACGATGACACATGAGAACTATATGAGAACCTGAAGGATGGGGGTGCTGAACTCGTTCGGAAATTCCATCTGGATAACCCTCGTAAGCCTAGGGACCCTGATGTTATTTTATGAGGATTTTTCTTTTTTTCCTATTGGTAGGCATTAGGTTTTTTGAATTATCTTTATGTTTTTGATACCTGTATTTCTTATGCCATAGCTTTGTCCCAGGGGTGCAATGAGACGTACGCTACTGTGTTTCGGTAGTCATATATGAGGACTGGTCCTCAAGCCCCATCCATTGTTGTTAGTGATAATAATGAGTCTGACTGTATGATCAATTAGGTTCTTGCAGACAAGAACCTTAAGGAGGGGGGCACTGTCACGGGGTGACATCCAGCCCTACCATAGGTACTTGTGCCCTCATAGAACGACCCTAGAATATCCATACGGACTCTAGGTACATTCATAGTAGTGTGGTGCAAACGTTTCTAATATTTATCTATAAAGATAATTATTAGTAACGGGTATGAACCTCGGAGGAGTAAAGAATTATCACAGATAGTTCTAACTCTTATAGAACGTCCATAGACCCTTGAGGGACCTACGGTTTAAGTTTCAGAACAATCCGAATAACAGTTCTATAGTTATACCCAGATCAATATATACTATATGTATATATACTACTAGCTGGAAGCTATTACCCTGAACTCTTGGCGTTACCCTGAAACCTGAATTATTACCCTGAACTGCAGGAAAATAATTCCGTAAAAATAAATAAAAAAATGAAGCCAAGAGGGCGTACTTTAGACCAAAGTGCGCCCAGTGACACTATAAGGGAAGCGACTTGGGGAGTGGGCCAAAGATAGGGCGAAAATAAAAAGCTCTCTGAATTTATATTTTCAAGGTTCTATCTAGGCCTACTTGACGCCCTGATTCCATTTCTGAAATCCTTTTTATGATCGGAGTAAAACTCATGGAGTTATTAGCCTTTTAATAAGGTGTAATAAGCCCACGAGGAGGTTTACCAACTATTAGTAATAACTCTGTGAATAGGTTAGGTATCGAGATGAACTAAGATTCTATAATCTTCGTTGCGATAAGACCTTACCAATGATAGTTTGTTTGTGACCCACGGTTCTCTATTCATAGAGTTATGTGCAGTTGAAAATAATTTTTCAATGGACACTAGACCCTACTAAGTGAATACTGCCGGAAGCTCAAATAAATGACCCTATGATACTGTTAAGGAATAACTTAATGGCATCGTCGGTTTTGGTAGGATATCGGAAGATGAGTTTAGTTGTTTCGGCTGGGTATTCGTTAATAGGGCTAGAGAGCTTTAAGCGAAGTTTTAGTATATATGCAGACATGGGATAATACTCATTGTTTAGGTTAGTAACCTATGACAATGAGCGCAGATAGCACCTGCATTAACAAAAGGTGTGGATGGCATAACACTTAGAATTAATTAATTCGAAAGTGACAGGTAGGGCACGTGTCCCCAAAATATTTTATCAAAGAATATCTACAACCACCGCGCGTTATAAATAGTGCTAGTAGTTCCCGGTTGAATTTGATTCTACCATCAAGAGTATTCGAAAGCAAGAGCACCTCGAGTACACGAAGCCTACAAAGTTCTAAGTCTAAGTTAACTTTACGTTCAAGCGATATTGGATTTATTTTGTATTGCGAAATAAGATCTTTCGTGAGGAACTATTGTGCAATTGAACTTTACTGCTATAGGATATTATTCTGTGTTGCGGAATAGTTATCGTTGCGGCAGACAGAGTACGGCCGTTCTATTTTGTAGTTGCAAGAGTGCTATAAGTGATAATAGGGCCCCCGTGACACTTATAATGAGAGTATGTATAGCTAACGTATCTCCTAGTATGCGGTAAGTGATCAAGCAAGTTCACTTGATGCAGGTGAGAGGGTTATGCTACACAAATTGGAGTACATATAACTAACTTCTCTTACAGATTTATCCAAGCAATTAATATAAGAAATCCCATACATTAACATTGACACAGCCATATATCTAATATGCGCACGCTAGGTGAGAGTATTGCCAGGGTTCTGATAGGAGCACACATAGCTAACCTATCTTCCAGTATGCGGTAAGCGACCAAGCAAGTTCACTTGATGCAGGTGAGAGTGTTTCACAGACCAAATGTTAGTACGCATAACCAACCTATGTTGTAGAATTATCCAAGCAATTAATATAAAAAGTGCCATACATCAACATGGACGCTGTCAAATCTCCAACTTTGATGCTGCCATGCTACAGCATATGACAGATATGTACACGCTAGGTGGGAGCATTTCCAGGCTTCCAATAAGGGCATGCACTGCTAATGTATCTACCAAGTAAGCAATACTACAAGTTTAATTGTTAGAGGTGAGTGTGTTGCACTGGCCACTTGTAAGCACGTATAACTGACCTCTGTTGCAGGATTATTGAGGCGATGGTTGTGATGGGCCCTTAATTGTCAGTATCAAAGTGGTGTATATGCCTGCCGTGCTTGGTCAAGAAATGGGTGCTTTAGTTGGCCAGCATTATAATGGAGGTGGGTGAAAGTTCAGTTATAATCCTGTGGTTTGGTTAGGAAGCTTAAGTATATATAAACAATTGGAATACTATAATATTTACTATCTTCATTTACTAGAGTAATCACAAGCATGGGTATGCTTGATTATACATAGTAGGGCCCCATTGTAGTGCAGCTCAAGACTATCTATTCTGGACTGAAATGCTTCACATGTTAGAGAGATATAAGTAAGCTCTAACAGGTGGGGTTTAATACTGAGTATTTGCAGTTTTGGTTGCATTGGTAGGGCACACTACACCCAGCGCCCAGAGACAGAAGATTTAGATAACTAGGTCTTAGAGGTAGAGGATTTAGACAACTGGTGCCTAGAGGCAGAGGATTTAGACACCTGGCACCCGGCGCATGGAGGATTGAGCCATGACGGTGGGAAGCACAGGGTGCCCTGGGAGGTAGAAGGTCGGAGAGGTATGCACAGGGTGCTCTGGGAGGCAGAGGTTGGAGACGTATATTCACAGAGCACCTTAGGAGGCAAGGGCCGGAACTAGCATGTGCAGGGGGTTGATTTTTACTCGTGCCACATCACCAAGACTCGCGCTGACAGCTAATTATTTCCCCTTGCCCCGAGCTACCGAGTAGGCTATTCTCTTACCTGGATTACTCGCACCGAGCCAAGGAAGCTGATGGCTACTCGCCAAGTAGGCCGACGGCTACTCACCAAGGCTTCTTGCTTTGAGGTAATCACTGGATGTCTACTAACGTATACTCGCATGTCTCCCAAAGATATGCACTAGGCACAAGATGGGCTACAGCCTCACCCCGACTTAGGCATACCTTAATGCATTGGGCCACTTGAACCCCACCCATTCTGGAGATCTAAAAGCTCTAACCCCCGTCTTTGTTATTCAGTCCTCAAGAGATGTGTCTTTGCCTTCCTACAACTAAGGGCATTCGATACTACAACTGCGGCACGCTATGTTGAATGAAGTAAACCAATGATTCAGGACGTATGGGCAAATAAGTATAATAAATGTCTATAGTATTTCTAAATGTTTATGTACATAAAAGCAAGTGCAATTGGAGACAGTAATATCATAAACTGGACCGGTCCCCACCTCCCTACATCCCTAGTGAACTCTTGGCTATAGTGCCTAGCCACTAAGTAGGTCTGTGAACGATAGTAGTATGTGTCACGGGGTGACATCCAGCCCTACCATAGGTACTTGGGCGCTTATAGAACGACCCTAGAATATCCATATGGACTCTAGGTACACTCATAGCAGTGTGGTACAAACGTTTCTAATATTTATCTATAGGATAATTATTATTAACGGGTATGAACCTCGGAGGGGTAAAGAATTGTGACAGATAGTTCTAACTCTTATGGAACGTCCATAGACCCTTGAGGGAGCTACGGTTTAAGTTTCATAGCAACCTGAATAATGGTTCTATAGTTATACTCAGATCAATATATACTATATGTATATATACTACTAGCTGGAAGCTCTTACCCTGAACTCTTGGCGTTACCCTGAAACCTGAATTATTACCCTGAACTGCAGGAAAATAATTCGGTAAAAATAAATAAAAAAATGAAGCCACGAGGGCGTACTTTAGACCAAAGTGCGTCCGCTGACACTATAAGGGAAGCGACTTGGGGAGTAGGCCAAAGATAGGGCGAAAATAAAAAGTTCTCCAAAATTATATTTTCAAGGTCCTATCTAGGCCTACTTGACGCCCTGATTCCATTTCTGAAATCCTTTTTATGATCAGAGTAAAACTCATGGAGTTATTAGCCTTTTAATAAGGTGTAATAAGCCCATGAGGAGGTTTACCTACTATTGGTAATAACTCTGTGAATAAGTTAGGTATCGAGATGAACTAAGATTCTATAATCTTCGTTACGATAAGACCTTACCAATGATAGTTTGTTTGTGACCCACGGTTCTCTATTCATAGAGTTATGTGCAGTTGAAAATAATTTTTCAATGGACACTAGACCCTACTAAGTGGATACTGCCGGAAGCTCAAATAAATGACCCTATGATACTATTAAAGAATAACTTAATGTCATCGTCGGTTTTGGTAGGATATCAGAAGATAAGTTTAGTTGTTTCGGCTGGGTATTCGTTAATGGGGCTAGAGAGCTTTAAGCAAAGTTTTAGTATATATACAGACATGGGATAATACTCATTGCTTAGGTTAATAACCTGTGGCAACAAGCGCAGATAGCACCTGTATTAATAAAAGGTGTGGATGGCATAACACTTAGAATTAATTAATTCGAAAGTGACAGGTAGGGTGCGCATCCCTAAAATATTTTATCAAACAATATCTACAACTACCGTACGTTATAAATAGTGCTAGTAGTTCCCGGTTGAATTTGATTCTACCAACAAGAGTATTCGAAAGCAAGAGCACCTCGAGTACACAAAGCCTACAAAGTTCTAAGTCTAGTTAACTTTACGTTCAAGCAATATAGTATTTATTTTGTGTTGCGAAATAAGATCTATCGTGAGGGACTTTAGTGGAATTGAACTTTACTGCTATAGGATTCTATTCTATGTTGTGGAATAGATATCGTTGTAGCAGCATAAGTACAGCCATCCTGTTTGTAGTTGCAAGAGCACTATAAGTGACAATAGAGCCCCCGTGACATTACTTTGTAGACAAGTGATTCTCGTTTTACTTTTTAAACAACATACTCGAATCAATATGTCTAATTCACCGACACCAAGAGGGCCTCGCCAGCCCTACTGTAACGAGGCTCAAGGGGATGGACCAAGGGGTACGACGATGTAGGGGGGCAGAGGCGGGAACAGGGGCAGGAGAAGAGGCGAGCGCGAAGGTGAAGGTAAAGACGAAGGCGAAGACGAAGGTGAAGACAAGGGCGAAGACAAAGGCCAAGGCAAGGCAAGGCAAGGCGGAGGGGAGGTACACGAGGAAGGTACACCAGCATGGAGAGAAGCAAGATCCTGTATTTGGTATACAAGACGTTGAATAGGGATCTAACAAGAGGGCAGAGAGAGCAAGTTATATATACAGGCTTCCTTCCTGGCCAAGGCCATCGGAAGGAATAAAGTTCCTGAGACCCCTTATCTTGGGAACCGAGATAACAACGCTATCACCTGCATCGCAGGTGATGTACAATGGTAACAATAACAACAGTAACGAGGTCAGACTAGGCTGGAAGGAGACGGTTGTGACACTATCCCCCCTTTAGGCTCAGAGCCCCAGTGACAGAAGGCAAGGCAACAAAGGAACAAGGCGAGAAGCAAGGCAAAAAAAACACACAAGCAAAACAGGCAAATAAAACCAATAACCCATAACCCAACTCCAACTCTGGAAGTATGTACCAACAATAACCACGGCAAAAATGGCAATAACCACAATAATTCCAATCCCAGGCCGACAAGAACATCATGGCGTAGGGCGAGGCTTTTGAGGGTAGTGCTGGTGGAACAAGTTGACCAGGTCTGGTGCATTTTCCAGGTCATCAGCGGGCTGCCAGGTCATCTTCTTGTCCACTAGCTACTTAACCTTGTACTGCAAACGCCCGTACCTTCTTCGTGAGTCCAGCACGTCCTCCACCTCTCATTCCTCTTCACCTTCGATAACCACGGGAGGGGGTGGAGGGTGTTCCTGTCCTGGAAGGGAGTCCTCTGCAGTGGGCTCGATCTCGGAAACATGGACAACCGGGTGGCGTTTGATGTCCTTAAGGAACCTCAATCGATGGGCATGAGTGCCCACAGCTGCCAACACCTCGAATGGACCCAAGAACTTGTAGTCGAGCTTGCGAAATGGCCGCTCTGTCCGGAAGTGCTGGCTGGAAAGCCACACCTTGTCTCCTGGCTGGTATCTGGGGGCTGGCAACCGTGATCTATTGGTGTACTCAACTTGCCTGGCTTGCGCATATCCTAGCTCCACTTTCAGAGTGGAGTGGAGCTCAGCGATCCCGGCTGTGAACACCTGGGCTGGGGAGTGCGCTTTTTGCAGTGGCGTCAGGGAATTCACGAATCGAGGGTGCCATCCATAATTGGCTAGGAACGGAGAGGTTTTCGAGGACTCCGAGAATTGGTTGTTGGCGGCGAATTCACAGGTCGCCAGCAACGAAACCCAGTTATCCTGCTGGTAATTGACAAAGGCCTGCAGATATTGCTCCATAATGGTATTCATCCTCTCTGACTGGCCATCCATCTGGGGGTGATATGCCGTTGGCAGCCATACTTTGATCCCCAGAGGTTCGCAGAAGGCTTGCCAGAATTCTGAGGTAAACTGGGGGCCACGGTCGGATACGATCGATTCAGGGAGGCCATGGTATCGGAATACATTATTGAGGTAGAGATTGGCTAACTCTGGGGCAGAGCAGGTATTCCGGCAAGGTATAACTTACCTCATTTTTGTCAACCGATCTACCACCATCAAGATGGCATTGAACCCCGAATCTTCTGGCAACCCTGTTACGAAGTCCATTGTCAGGTGCAGCCACGGCCCATCTGGGATATCCCGAGGTTTCAGGGTCCTGTACGGGGCATCATCAGGAACGATTTTCCTGCGCCGCAACACCATCACCAGGCGCCCTGACGATTGCCCTCTGCTACTTGCGCGCCTTAGGCACCCCTGGCGTTTCGTCGCCATGGCGCTAACGTGGAGGTCTGCCGCCCTGGCGTTAACTCCAACGGGGCGCGCCCCAACATACACACTACTAGTCAGGTTGGCAACGGACACCAGGCGTCCTGACAATGCCTGGGCCTCATCCATACCCTGAGCGCCCTCGCGCCTTCACCATCAGGGCGCCACTGATCTGTTGTACTCATCCTGGACTCTCATCATAGTAGACTATCCCAATGTCCCCTGTCCCATCTCATATGTCCTTAAACGTTAATGTATATTCAATCCTAGTATATTTATTTTCACGGCATTCACAAATAATCACTTCCCATTTTTAGAACGCAACTATTTAATTCTATTCATACAACTCATTCCACGTACTGAAATCTATCCTGTTGTTTACCAACCAGACCCTCCCCTTCTCCAATGGTATCAGATGA
>ML121634.1:1697-102492 GCA_003788615.2 Terfezia boudieri ATCC MYA-4762
ATGGGTGGAAAAACCGTGTCATCTATGATTCATCTATTCATAGCGCACAATGTTAACTTACTTACCGAATCGAATATAACCAGTCCGGATGCTCTTCACCGATATTTCCGGGAAGTCGCCCTTTTTTGGAGTTTTCCCTGTAGCTTTCTCTGTAGCTGTCTCTGTCGCTCGCTCTGTCTACTTATTTCTGTGTATGCCATTGCTCGTCGTGTGTAGAAAAAAAAAAAAAAAAAATATGAGTTCTCCTCGTGTGTAGCTCGTGAGCGGCAAATGTATTGTGTGGTAGCAAGTGTCTGGGAAACGTTACCTTTTATCTTTTATCTTTTATCACTTACCTTTCCGTTTTTTATACTTTTGTGAAGAGGCACAGTTTATTATTAGTTTTCTGTTTTCTGCTTGCAATAGGAGATGTGGAGGAGGCCGATTAAAGCCTATTTTAAATCTTGAGATGCGTTGTGGTCAGGGACGAACGCCGGCTGAAGTTACAATCATCCCGATCCATGCAATCCACACCACTATCTTTCCCCATTATCATCCCTTTAATGTGCCCATATATTCATGGACAATTCGAGGTTTCACTTATTTCCCCCGGGTTATTTCACCAACGTTGCCGAAGACGAAGTAGTTTAAGTACTAACGCCACGCTATGCTACGACGGTGTAGTAGAGGGCATGGCTCAAGCCGTATCTTCAGGTCACTTATCGCTCGGGTGGCGATTCCGCTTTTCCATGATTACCATGAGCACTGTCCGGGTGGCTGAACTTTATCGGCCTTACGAATAAAGTTATGTCATACCACATACTTCCTAGTCTCGAACCCGACCGCTCCTAGGGAGGCATACTTCCGAGAATACCACAGCAATCCTGGATCGCAATAACTACTAGTCTGGCTTGAATAACTCCGTAGTTCTACGAGTAGTTTGGTGAGACCCGAAGTGGGTTAAATATAATAAATAAGATTAGAATACATTACAGATATGGGATTGCTACGAATATGTCACAAGTACGAAGTACGGGCAACGGACAACTGTATTTCTGTACTGATATAACGCAAGATAGTGACGATAAGAAAGCATAATCTTCTAACACCAAAGCGTCCAACTGTAGTCTGGTTGGAACCAGACTAGTCCAACTGCATAGGGAAATTAGCCGAGAAAGTCGTAGCCGACCAACTCCAGAAACTAACCCCCCTTTTCCACCCCCTACAGTTTGGCTCTCGCAAGCACAGGTCTGCCATAGATAGCATGATGCTGACAGTATCCAAAGTAGAGGATACTCTCACAGCAGGAGATCACGCCACCCTCCTAGGCAAGGATATCATATCAGCCTTCAACAATGTCAGAAGAAAAGGAGTTATGGAAGTAATTGCCACCATCCCAACAACTCCATACAACAGAGAAGTAATGGCCAACATCACCAATTTCGTCTATTCCTTTCTATCCCCCAGATCCTTTGACATGATATGGGACAATAAAGTCAGGGGAAAAGGCTCTCTGGACGAAGGCACTCCGCAGGGTAGCCCATTAAGCCCAGTGCTATTCCTAATCTCCCTAGGCAGAACCCTGTATCGAGCTACAGACCTCCGCGACAAGATAGACATTCCGAGGCCGTACAATCTCAGGTCCCTCAGGCTCCTCCCAAAACCCTGAGTCTTCCTCTTCAGCTATGCGGACGACGTTAACCCCCTCGTGATCACATCTTCCGAATACACCAAATCAGAGCACGATAAGGTGGTAAGGCAAGTTGATACATCCCTTATCAAGGCCGCCAAAGAGGATAAGCTGGAATGGGATGCCTCCAAAAATGCGAGGCTCGACTTCGGAAACCACCACAACGCACAGATCAAAACTCTCGGTATTATCATTGACAGCAAGCTCGAATTCAGGAAGCACATCAAAGCCAGAATAGACAAAGCCAAGGCGGCTATGGTCGTCCTCTTACGCCTAGGCAACAGTAATAAAGGCATGTCCCCTCGATCACTCAGAATGATGTACACAGGCCTTGTCCACCCTATCTCTTTATGGGGAGTGGAGCTGTGGTCTCAAACGGAAAAGGGGCGAGAATTCTACCTCTCCCAAATGGACCATCTGGAATATCTCGCTCTGCGCAAAATCTGTGGGGCCTACCACGGCAGCTCTAAGGAGAAACTTGGATACATCGCCAACGTCGAACCATTGGAGGCCAAGATACAAGACACTCTACACTGCTGGGTAGCTCGGGCAGTTCGAACGGGAAACCCGCATATAAAAGAAATGGCTCTCTCCCCTAACTCCCAGAACCCTATCACACAGGCCTTCAAATCCGCCACGGCTTTTGAGCTCCAGAACTTAGCTTCGGAGACAGCGACTACCACAACCCAAGCAGCCTTTCTCATACCATCCTCTACGAACCATCCGACCCCTACTCTACTGCCAGAGGTGGATAGGCAGGTAAAATAGGAGGCTTACTCGATGAGGGCTGGCGGATTTGCTATACGGACGGCACAGGAAGAGGAGGACATTCAGCGGCGGCAGTAACATCGGAGGATAGAAGAGGAAACCCGCGTAGGCGGGTCTTCCGCACCTCTGAATACGAGTGGAACAGATGATTTTTCCGGGTCTTCTATTATGATATGACACTTTTTGTTCATACCGGCGACACTGTTTCTACTGGCGAGGGTTCTTATTAACACTTTCCTTTATGACGTGACATTCGGGCTTTTCTACTGGCGAGGGGTTTAGATTTGTTTATGACACTGTTGGCTCATCCGCGGGCCTTTTCCACTAGCGAGGGGGGTTTTTCCACTGGCGAGGGTTTTATTTTTGGTTTCTACTGGCGAGTGGTTTTGTTTGTACTGGCGAGCGGTTTTGCAGGCCTCAGTCAGGCCTCTCGGGGTCATCTGGCATATATAGCCGGTTAATGACAGCATGGGGGCTTTGCGTGTTACGATTTTGTATTTATTCTTCTGCTTTTCGCGCGCGGTGGACCTGGCAGATTAACTTGCCTTGTCCTGAATCCACCCGGGTTTCCGGGTGGCTCCTCATAGTCCCCTCACTGGGATTGAATAGGAGTAATGAGTATTTAAAAAAAAAAAATAAAAAAAAAAGAGGAAACCCGCCCACTAACTCGCACAGCTATTTAGGCGAGGAAGCCACGGTAGCCGATGCTGAGAAGGAAGCCATGTTCTAGCCTTAAAGACACACCGCGAATTCTCCATGGTAGCAATCCTCTCAGACTCGACCTCAGCCATTTCAGCAGCTATCCAAATAGCGGCAGGCTCAGTACCACCTAGAAGCAATATCGAGTTAGAGCTAGGGGACCCCCTAGCCGAACGCAATACCAACTACCAGGATACCTCCATCTCCTGGGTCCGTTCACACATTTTTTTTTTTTTTTTTTTTAAATACTCATTACTCCTGTTCAATCCCATAAGGGGACTATGAGGAGCCACCCGGAAACCCGGGTGGATTCAGGACAAGGCAAGTTAATCTGCCAGGTCCACCGCGCGCGAAAAGCAGAAGACTAAAGATACAAAGCTCGTGATGGAGACCATGATGAGTGTAAATGTCAACCAGAGATACTAGCAAGAAGCAAACCGTTCACACATTGGCATCAAGGGTAACGAGGAAGCTGATAGACTAGCGGCTTTCGCCTCAGCACTAGGACAGTTCGCCATCCAGGAGCCAACAACAACTGAAGGAGGTATTAGACAAGCCTCTAAAGCCCTGCGCTCCAAGACACGCACTGCTCCAGGATTTGGCGTGAGAAGATACGAATGGAACCGCCATTCTCTATCGGCTTACACATGGCTTCGTACGGACAGAGGCCCCCAGACGTTTTGGCTTCACAAAATTGGCAAGGCAGATACCAGCTCTTGTCAATGCGGACACCACACAGAAAACGGGTACCACATCACCTTTGAATGCCCGCTCTACCCCACACAAAGACGATGTATGGGCAACGTAAAGGAGTGGGAGGATATCGACCGATTTATTTGGATCAGAGAAGAAAAGGAGGACGAGTGGGATGCGGTAGAGGCCTTTTTCAACTTCTTGAACAGAAAGCTTTACGGAAGAGGCGGTTAAAGGTCACACACAACAAATGGAGGCGGGGAGTGGTTGCGCAGGCCTCAGTCAGGCCTCTCGAGGTCATCTGGCATTTAGCCGGTTAATGATAGCATGGGGGCTTTGCGCTTTACGATTTTTATTCTGTCTTATCTCGCTTTCTTTATCCTTCAGTATTTCTTTGGTTGACACATTTTCTTTCGTTGACACATTTTGATTTACAATCTCTGTCGATTTTACCTCCTCCTGTTACTCTGCATGAAGCGTTAGCACATATTGAAGGCTTACTCCTCTCTCACGTCAAGCCGAACCAACAGCAACATCACCGAGCTACAGGATGTGCTCAACGGTAAAAACCTGTATCGAAACTCTTGAAAGTCAGCGCAGGATCACTGACTTTCTGGGTCCTCTCGAAACCCTGGCTCTCCCTCCTCTTGAAATTCTAGCCCCTGAACTTCCATATATCTAGTTATTTGTCACTTGAATGCTCTTGTTATATTCATGATGCTATTCTTAAACCTTTCCGAGTTTAATCCATACTTGCCTATTTCCTTGTACTGTATTTGGTGGGGTGGATGGCGTAGTTGGATGTCATCTTGGTGCATGCTCTTGTATGCGTAGGTTCGAATCCTGCCCCTGGTTTTCTAACAGCCAAGGAACAGGGGTTTGTCCTCAGAGGTTTCCCTCTGTTGGCTTAGTCACCAACACTCTATGGAGTTAAGTCTTGGCTAGTCCCAAATGGTCTTGGTAGTGGTGGATAGGGGGTTAGGGTAGTCTGGTTGGTACAAGCCTCTCGTAGAGAAAGGCTCCATAGACTTATGGACTTCAAAAAAAAAAAAAAAAATTGGCGAATAAGAATGTTGTATTACTAACAAACGGGCGGTCAGAGGGTTTAAATTACTGTCTTATATACGATACTAGCTCAAACACGGGATCCTTTCTTATAAAAGAATTTTTCCCTGGAAAATAAAAATTCCAGAACAACATTGACAGTAGCATAATTGCTATCTTTTCACACGATCTCCTCTCCGTAGCATATTGCGTAGCCTCTTCTTAGTAAAATTGTACGCACGACTGCGTGAATATATATGGGAGGAGAAACAGAAACCACACGCATGACTGCGTGAATATATGTGAGAGACTGCGTGAATAGAAGAGAAGAGATGTATTGGACGTATGTTCCTTAACCATAGTGATCTGTATGGGCGCTCGAGGCCCGTTTAAATACATAAACTTTTTAGACAACAAGTGAATAAAACAAAAAAACGTGATTTGGTGATATCATGCTCTTTTAGCCATATGCGGACATACTCATATACTCGCATATCTACTTATTCGCATCCGTATTTCCCATGATATCCGCTTACTCCTTCTTCCGCATTCATCTTTCCTGTGATATCCGCTCTTATCCCTATGATATCCGCTCTTATCCGTTCACTTACGAGCGGATTACTATTGCTCTTAACATACCCCCCTAATCCGCTGGCCGATAACTTGCCATTCCCATCAATTCTGAGAGATGCTTCAACCAGTATCCATCTATACATTTTGTAAATAAGTCAGCAGGGTTCTTTTCATCCAATACCCAATGAACTGTCAGCAATCCCTCCTCTACACATTCCCGCACAAAATGGTGTCGTCTCCAGATGTGTTTGGTTTGCCTGTGAAAATCAGGGTTATAGGAGAGATTCGCTCCTCCCCAACTATCTGTCCAGAGCCGAATTGATACATCTATTCCGAGAAACTCTAGCAACTTCCTTATCCACAGAGCGTTCTGAGCCTCTGCCCCTAATGCAATGTACTCGGCTTCAGTAGATGACAGCGTTGTAACATCCTGTTTTCTCGCCGTCCATCCTATGGGTGAGGCCCCGGCCATCACAAGAATCCCTGTAGTGGCTTTCTCTTCTAGTTCTTCTTCGCCTGCATCGGTGTAAACATCAATGCATTCCATTGCATTACCAGTGAGCTTTATTCCTTGCGTATCTGTTCCAAGCAGATAGCCGACTATTTTAATAGCCTGATTGTAGTCATAAGCAGTCAGTTGAGACGCTTTAATCGAGAGGCACTGGACAGCATATTGAACATTTAGTCGCCACATCCGTGAAATGTAAAGCAGCCTTCCAACGATAGCTTGGAAAGCCTTAGTATCAAATAGTGCATTGGAAGCCCCGGCACTAGAAGTGCTGGTGGTAGTGCCATAGGGGGTAGAGGACTGCTTTCTAATGCCTAGCTCAGCTGCCATCTCTCTGATATAATCTGCTCCGTATACTAGAACTTCTTCTTCTTTCCAGCAGAGTGTCATCCCAAGAAAACGAGATAGCAGGCCCCGTTTCTCAATAGTAAAGTACTCTTCTATTGCATCTTCTCATTCATCTGCAACCTCCTTACTCGAAAATCCACAGAGAAGATCATCCATATGAATGACAATTAGGTCTTTTCCTGTTATCTGATAATATAGCCCTAAATCATCCTTACATTGAGTAAATCCCATTCCCTTCAGTATATCATCGATAACCTAGTTCCAATTATGAGCCGCCTGTTTTGTTCTGTAGAGCAACTTTAGAAGGAGCCATGCTCTGTTTCTGGTGGCTTGCTTGTCAACTACATACAGAATCTCCTGGATTGGCCTATTAAGAAAGGTGCCCTCAATGTCATACTGCTGCATAATAAGCTTTTCTTTTAAGCCCAAGCATATGAGAATTCTCCATGACTCTTCTCGGCAGACTGGTGCATAGGTTTTGTGTCGATCGAAGTCGATATCTGGCCTTTGCAAAAAACCTCTTGCAGTGAGCCGAGCCTTAAACCTCTTAGGATCAGATAGTTCTTTCTCAAGCTTTTCTTTTAGCACCCACATCAGCAGAAAAAAATCTGCGTCATGACGCATGGGCGATTTTAGTTGCATCTGGTGCCTCACCAAATTCTTGTTGCCTCCCGCGCACCCCTTGCGCGTCCTCAAAATATATGGCCTGCACCCCGTGCATCACCAAATTCTTGCTGCCTCCAGTGCATCACCAAATTCTTGCTGCCTCCAGTGCATCACCAAATTCTTGCTGCCTCCAGCCCGTCCCATGCACGTCATCAAAATATATGGCCTGCACCCCGTGCACCACGAGCTGCCGAAATTATGAAAACCACCAATGTCTAGAGCCGGCGAACGCATGAAAACCACAAATAGCTAGTGCTGGCGAAAGCATGAAAACTACTAATATCTAGAGCCTGCGAAAGCATGAAAACCACCGATATCTAGTGCTGGCGAAAGCTTGAAAACAACCAATATCTAGAGCCCGCGAATGCAGAAAATCACTGATATCTAGTGCTGGCGAAAGCATGAAAACCACCAATATCTAACTATATCGAGGCCGAAATTTACCTTTACCTTCTCATTTGTTTCCCATATATGGGTTTTTCCTCCTCTGTACTAGGTTTCCTCAAGCGCAGGAGGAGCTCCAACCGACATGGCGGGATGATTGTAGGTAAGACATGTAATCTGGTTTTAAGACAGCGCCAGTCGGTTGAGCAGCTGGATCCGACAGCAGCGGGCTGGCAGCAAGACACGGCACGGCAAGTGCCTATTTCCAAGGTGTGGCCGCCTGGGACTTAGAGCTTTTCTCCTGTTCATCCCTCATTTTCCTACTCATTTGTTCTCTCAATTCCAGGCTTATTTGCTCGCTCGATTCTAGGCTGATTTGCTCGCTCGATTCTAGGCTCATTTGCTCGCTCGATTCTAGGCTCATTTGCTTGCTCGATTCTAGGCTGATTTGCTCGCTCAATTTCTAGGCTCATTTGCACGCTCGATTCTAGGCTCATTTGCTCGCTCAATTCTAGGCTGATTTGTGTCATTTCTATGGTCATTTGGACGTGATATCTAGGCTGGTTTGGACGGTCATTTCTATGCTAATTTGCACGCATTATCTAGGCTGGTTTGGACGGTCATTTCTATGGTCATTTGCACACGATATCTAGGCTGGTTTGGACGGTCATTTCTATGCTAATTTGCACGCAATATCTAATATCTAGCCTGGTTTGCGTCATTTCTGATAATTTGGACTTGGATATCGAGGCTGGTTTGGACGGTCATTTCTATGCTCATTTGCAATGTGGATATCTAGGCTGGTTTGGACGGTCATTTCTATGCTAATTTCCACGTGGATATCTAGGCTGGTTTGGGTAGTCATTTCTATGCTAATTTGTACGCGATATCTAGGCTGGTTTGGACGGTCATTTCTATGCTAATTTGCACGCGGATATATGGGGCTATTTGGACGCTGACTTCTAGGGCTATTTGGACGGTCGGATATATGGGCTATTTGCACGGTTGGATATATGGGGCTATTTGGACACTGACTTCTGGGGCTATTTGGATGGTCGGATATATGGGCTATTTGCACGCGGATATATGGGGCTATTTGGACGCTGACTTCTAGGGCTATTTGGACGGTCGGATATATGGGCTATTTGCACGGTTGGATATATGGGGCTATTTGGACGCTGACTTCTAGGGCTATTTGCATAGGGATGATAATGGCACGAGGACGGTGATATCAGAATTTGGGGTGCCTTCATGGGGCAGTGTTTAGGCGCTTGTAATTAGCTAGTTTTAGGTTAAATCGTGAGAATATAATAACAAGTTGGAAAATGCATAAAATGCAAGCGCCAGTGAAAAACAAGCGCAGTCGCAGTCGCAGTCGCGCTATCGCGCTTATGCTAAGAAACCCTTCGCATTGGAATACCAAGTTAAATTAGGACTCCATTCATGAAGGAATAAAGTAAGAAATATAATTAAGAAAGCAGCGGACAATGCTTCAGGCACGAGAAGGGAGGGAAACTAAGACTTCCGCTAATACTGTTAGGAGGGTATACTTTGCATTCAGTACGTCAGGGGTAATAAGGTTGCGTCACAACGTTGAGTTTTGCTATAGAGCGTCCAGTGCGTCTGACGTACCTGACGTAAATATATTGCTTGCTGATGCTTGTAGAGGAGTGTTTTGAGGGGGTTCCCTGGGAGTATTCTACTGAATGGGTTTTTCTGGCAATATGGCTTGCGGTTGTGATGCATCTTTAGCTAACATAGCTTACAGTAGCGGTGCATCTTTAGCTACAGGGTTTTTTGCTGTTATGACTCTTTTGGATGGTAGAATTACTTTATACGTGCCATAAAAGGATGTGAAGCCAACAACTCTTGCTTTGGTAGCTCTATCTGCCAATTTCCCATTTTCGTAGGTGTGGCAGAAAACCTTTTGGCCGAATGGCTGGAAACGAGCTCGCTCTTTCTCAATATCTACCCTCTTTTTGATCTTCTCAAGAGGCGCCATTCTATTTAACGAACTATGAGGAAGTCGGTTTTTGATGAACGTAGCATATTCTATAGCAAGTGACCATATGGATCTAGGCATTCTCTTCAAATTGGTCCTAACAAGCATCATAATGGTGTGGTTCGTACGCTCTGCAACTGCATTTGTTTCACTATGGTAGGGCACTGTGGGCTTCTCCATTACTCCGTTTCTTTTAAGCCATTCTTGAAATGATGTAGATTTGAATTCTCTACCAAAGTCAGTTTGAAGGGCTTTCACCTGCATGCTGGTAAGATTCTAGAAGTAGGTGATTATTGTTTGAAGGGCTTTGGCCGCATCAGATTTTGATCGAATTGCTCGTGTGATAGTAAAACGAGAGAAGTCATCGACGAGAGTGACCATATATTTCTAGTACCTTAAGTCCTCTACAGGCATTGGACCACAGAGATCTGAATGGACAATATCGCCTATTTGCTATGTTCGAATTCCATGGAATTGGGAGGGTGGCTTGGTCATCTTGGTGATAATGCAAGTAGGACATTGTTTTACAAACAGGTGAAGATCCTTTGGAGCCTCCGAGATGGTCTTGAAAGAAGGAAAAGGAAGATAAGCATACCTTTCATACCAATTCATTGCTTCTTACTCAGTGAAATGAACCTCTGCTATACTGGTGTTCACTGAATGGCTCTGATGGGTCAGGTCTAGCTGGTGAATTCCATTGGTAATCACAAGCGGGATCGCATATCCCTTATATTTGAGTATATTTGACTTTCCAATGTTGAGAGATCCACCCTGCTGAAAAATTTTTGCAATACTAATGAGCTTGCATGGAAAGTTGGGAATAAATAGAACGTCAAGAAGAGTGAGGTTTCTTAGATGAACAGTGCCCTTGTGAGTAGACTAAATACTGCCTTCTCCAGTTCTTATGAGTTGATAATGGAGTTGTAGATTGATTAACTCAGCTAGATTGTTAGTGATATGCATTGAAAAGCATGAATTCGCAAACTACTCATCTGGCTTGTGGTGTGTTTCAGTGGTTGTTGTATCACAGATCATATCCCAAACATCGTCAGTGGTTGTCATATCATAGAACATATTCCAAACATTATCAGACTAGGTAACATTAGCTGTCGGGGTTTTTGCCAAGTCTCTCTTCTTAGTTCGGCAATCCTTCTCATCATGTGAGGTTCCGGGCCATCCTTTTACCTTGCAGTACTGACACTTAACTGGTAGACTAGTAGCTGCGAAGGCTGATGCGAGCTCTTGCGCTTGAAGTATATCCCTTTTTGGGCGAGTCTTAAGGTGATTGGATAATTTACGGAGCTGGAGTGCCATATCTGCGTAAGAAGGGGTGGCAGTTCCTCCAGTTATATTCATGATAAGGCTCTAATATACTGGAATATAGGGCAATGTGGACAGCAACATGGTTGCTTTCCACCCATCATAGCTGATGAAGCTCTTAATGGTGCCGGCGAGGCTGGAAGTGTCGGAGAAAACAGTAGCCATATTGGCTAGCAGAAGATTCCATTTATTCTCAAACTTCATGATGTGCTGAGTTAGAGTATCTTTTCTGTCATCTAAACGGAGATTAGTGATTGCAAGAAGCAGTGCAGACATGTGTGTGCGGGTGCGGCCTTCGTAGTGAGACTTGAGAGTGTTCCAGGCACTTAGTGCGCTAGATGATATACGAATGAGTGACAGCGGCTCTGAGTTGCAGTTCGCTATAATCGTGGCTAAAGCCTTGTCGGAGAGGTGTTGATACGTTTTTGTTAGCGGTTGGGGGGCTATACCCTCGACAGAGTCGATAGCCATATCTAGATCGGCTAGTCGGAGAAGCATTTTTACTTCCATGGAGCATGAACTGTAGTTGTTCTCATCTTTGAGGCTCTCGGTGGCCTTTGGTGGCTTGAAGGGAGTATGAGAAGTATTGGCCGTCGCTATATGAGAAGTATCGGCCGTTGCTATATGAGAAGTATTGGCCGGTGCCATTTCTGAGGTCATTGCTGAATTCTATCGATCGGATATGATGTGTTGCTACCAAGTAAAATCGTACGCACGACTGCGTGAATATATGTGGGAGGAGAAACAGAAACCGCACGCACAACTGCGTGAATATATGTGAGAGACTGCGTGAATAGAAGAGAAGAGATGTATTGGACGTATGTTCCTTAACCATAGTGATCTGTATGGGCGCTCGAGGCCCGTTTAAATACATGAACTTTTTAGACAACAAGTGAATAAAACAAAAAACGTGATTTGGCGATATCATGCCCTTTTAGCCATATGCGGACATACTCATATACTCGCATATCCACTTATTCGCATCCGTATTTCCCATGATATCCGCTTACTCCTTCTTCCGCATTCATCTTTCCTGTGATATCCGCACTTATCCCTGTGACATCCGCTCTTATCCGTTCACTTGCGAGCGGATTACTATTGCTCTTAACATTCTTCAGTAATGTAATCTCCATGCTCATTGTCACTTCCATCCGCTTCCTCCTCATCATCCACAATCTCAAGGTCAGAACTTTCATCCACCATGTCTGTTGGCAGGTCGGGTTGGTCTTCAGACTCATGAGGTAGTTGCCAATTAGGGACTGTATAGTTCGAGATTCCTTCAATATAGATCTCCGAATCTGCTGTGCCATCGATTGGGACAGTAATTCCACATTTGCGAAATGAGCGAGTCTAAGGGGTGTTAGCTAAAATACCCCGCTTCCAACAGTCTCTCTCACGGTCGTGGGGGAATGAAGAGGATAAGTATTGGCTGGTGGTTTGCACACTGGGTCCAGCACACAGTGGAATTGACATTGTAACAAGTGATGGTAATGAGTGAAAGAACTCGACTGCGCCAGTCAACGCCGACAGACATTTCTATACTACTGTCCTATAAGAAAGATTTGCTGTCTAATACACGATTCGGATATCTTGGCCAAAATTAGGCTGTTTTACACCTGTCTTATATACTAATACTGTCCTGCCGAGTAGTACTTTCTTACTCGCGAATTAATATGGTAATATAAGAATATATTTGTTATAAGCATATTCCCTGCACCGTCCGGACGATATGCTTTTATTAAGTGTCATCTGTAGGTTCATGTGTTACTAGGTATAGTCCTGCATGCCAGTGGTTCAGGAACCCGTTGACCCAGTTGCTCAATACTCATGCATCCCGAGTCTCAACTGCTCTCATGGATCTGGTTCACTAGGACGTATAGAAATAGGCGAGCGGAGAGATCCAAGTGTCCAACGAAGGAATATACGAATAGAGCGAGTTGGTCACAGCAGAGAGAAGAAGAAGATATTCGTATGAGCAGTGAGTGCAGTGAATGCATGTATTGTATGATCATGAAGTGATCTCGTTCAAGCAGACAATGAAGGAGATATATATGTTCTGGTCCGTTCCGGGATCCGGTCCATACCGGTATGGCCCGGTCTATACCGGTATGGACTGGATATCGCAACGGACCAGGCCGTTACGAGATTAAATTGTTCAATGTCACGGATAGCAACAAGGATTTACCACAACACCACAGCGGCCACAGTGGCCACAGCGACATTAAAATTACTAAATAGGGACATATCCAATATGAAGGTTATTTTGTAGCAACATTTGGTCAAAGAACATCGGAGATAACATAGGCGACCTATCCAAAAAAATACTCAGTAGAGGTATACCCAAAATGAAAGTTATTATGTAGAGAAATGTTCTGGTCCGTTACGGAATTGAAACCTTTAGTTTGTGAGAATTTTCTTCAACGCAACACACTTGTTCAATGTAACATATTGTGCACACTGTGCCAACCAGACTAGTGCACACTAGTCTCGAACCCGACCGCTCCTAGGGAGGGTGCACACTGACATTACCAGAGCACACCACGGACTTACCAACATACCACGACATTCCCGCCCTTACCATAATGTCAGTTGGTCAGAAGATAATGGTGCTATTAATTTGGATCAGTTTCACCCCCTAGGTTTCACTCGATCTCGAAGCGCAATTATTGAAGTAAATCCCAGGTGACCTTTGAGAAGTAATTCCTTAATATCCAATTCAAGTACATGGTGACTAACAAGAACTACCTAGGTATCGCAGAATTAAAGCATACCTGCGAGACCCAAATAACTGCGATGGAAGGAAAGTAATGATGGGAAACAAGCATGATGTAACATGTTCGTGATACTTTGCTGCATGCAGAAAAGAACAAGACCTATAGTAATGAACGAGAGGTATCATGAAATTACTCGTAGTGAAGTTTGAGCTTTTGTTATGTATAAAATATAATAGACCCGGTTTCCACTCAATTTGCCTTCGTTCATCGCTCAGAGTGTAGATATATGCCATCCCGGAACGGCCCGGCAATCTCGCAACGGCCCAGTCCATACCGGTATGGGGGGCCATACCGGTATGGCCCGGGCAATCCTGGAACGGCCCGGTCCATACCGGTATGGACCGGAATCCCGGAACGGACCAGAACATATATACATGTATGAACGCACAGCTAAAAGAGAAGAAGAAGAACGAATGTACGCCATATGTCGTGCAGGAAGCGTATAGCAAGGTGACGTATGGCGTGCAAGCCGCTGACGTGCAAGCCGCTGCGAGCCGTATGGCTAAGCAGGAAGCGTATAGCAAGGCATGGGCGGAATGAACATTTTAACAGGACGCACATGCTCTGGCTGCACTAGAGAAAAGTACTTCTCTCTCATTGACCTACAGTCCCCTATCTACCAGCAAAACGCGCAGGGTATAGCCCTCTCAACCTCTTCCTCCCCGAACGACCTCTAGATTTCCCTCCTCGAGATCTTCACTAACTATTACGGCACTGGAGAGGGAGGCAGAGTGGGGTTAGTCAAGGTTTTCCTTGAGGCCGTGGTTGTGGGGGATTTTAGCAGCAAAGCGCAGCAAAGATATCACTTTGGGGGGGGGGGGGGGGGTCAATGTATATGTGGACCAATATGCGGATGGAGAGGGAGATGGGGTGTGGAGGCGTGCGCTAGGGGTAGGCTGGGTTTATTTGTATTATCAACTACTGGGTGATGCCAAATGCCGCCGAAACGACCCCGACCCTACCACCCCTCATCCCCGATAGCACAAAAGTAACAGAAAGGAAAAAACGAAAGGAAGAAAAAGAAGGGAAAGAAAAAATACCGCCCCCCCCGCCGAACCCCAAACCGCAACGGATAGCCCAATGCCTCCAGCCCGCCGTCCCCCCCTTCAGCCTCGTTCCAGGGAACTTCGAGCGACTTCTCTAGAGGCCAAGAATTGATTGCCTTCCAGGCTCTGCCCACCTCCCGTACAAAGGCACGAGTTCCCACAATTTCGCCCTTTCCCAACCACACGTTACACCCCGCATGACCCCTCTTCTCCCCTACTAAAGCCGGGTTAAACAACCCCGCCTTAACCCTCGCTTCCTCCAGTTCGGAACATTCGCACATGATGTGGAATGTGATATTGACCTCCCGTTCCTCCTCCTTGCATAGAGAGCATGGTCCGACCGCCTGTCTGATCCTGGGGTGGTTGTGAATACTGAGGACTCTCGATACAAGCATATCGTTCGGACCGGAGAAGTATGCTTGTAACCAATATATTTTTATAGAGAGGAAATAAGTTACATGGAATGAAGCTAGCTAAAGGTAGGAAATGTTGCGGAATAGGCTTACGAATACAAGTAGAGCATATAAACAAGAAATAGCCAAATGAGAGTAGTTGGGGAGACTGGAATATCAAGGGGAGGAGGCATCAGAAACTCAGTTATCCTACGCCGACCACCCTTGTAAAAACTGGGGGGGGCCTTGGAGCTCGGCATGGGGGACATCGGAGGGGAGGGTGGGACTGGGACGAATGTGCACGGTGTGGGATGGAGAGGTGGCTGGAATCAGAAAAGCCGTTGAGAAATGTCCAAAAGATTGGAAGATTCTGATACTCACGGACTCAACAGCGGTAATGGCGGCGGTGAGGAAGGCAGGGAGAAGAGGAAAAGCGAGGACAGCGGACCTACAAAAGGCAGTCGCTGGGATCAAAGAGAGGCAGGAGCGGATAGGAGAGGATGCGGTCAGATTCGGTTGGGTAAAAGCTCACGTTGGCATTGATGGCAATGAGAGAGCAGATACTCTAGCAAAGGAGGGAGTAGAGAGAAGGGAACCGGAGGAACCTGTCACGGCTCACTAAGTATAGGCTCAATATATATATATGAGCGCTTAGGGATGTTGGAAGGCATGAGCGCTTAGGGATGTTGGAAGGCATGAGCGCTTAGGGATGTTGGAAGTATGCGCTTAGGTTTTTGTACCTCGAAGGGACTTCTATAAAGGACCCCCGATACTACTCTCTTGTATTCCCTCCTCACGCAACGTCCTGTATCTTAGCCGTGCTGAATACATACGTTCCTCCTTGTCACAGTCCTTGAACCTCGTTAGCTATATATCTCTCATAGCCCATAGTCCACGCTGCGCTCCCTGGAAGATCACCGCCACGCCCCGTTACACTACGTTGCGTATTATCACCAATCACCGAGCGCACCCCACAGCCATGTCCTTAGTCACGCTTCCACCAGAAGTCGCCCAACTGCTTGCTCGCTGGCAAGCAGTCCATGCACCCACAGATATCACAGACGTCCTTGTGGATAATACCAGAACACTGCTCAATGCCCTTACTACCCTGCCAGATCAGCGAGCAACGATGAATACCCAAGTCACAGACCTCACAAACCAAGTCCAGAACCTCAGGGATGAGCAACAAGTGGCACTAGATGCCGCTGACGCCCAGCACCAAGAAATAACCCGACTACAGACAGAACTCACGGCAGCACAAGCAAATCTTACAGACGCTCGATTAATAGCCACTGCCTTATCCAGAGCCGCCCCCGCAGGATCACGAGAAAAAATACCCAAGCCCAAAGAATTCGATGGCAGTCGCAACAAACTCCAAGCATTCTTGACCCAGCTCCGCCTACACACTGCAACCTTTGCCGATGAACAAGCCAAGCTCCGCCTGGCCATTAATTGTCTGACTGGAGAAGCACTAGACCATGCTCGCATGTATGTGCAGAATGACCGAGTGAATTTGGCTGACCTCAACGCATTAATTATAGTTTTAGAAAATGCCTTTGGCAATCCTAATAGGGTTGCAGAGGCTGAATCTAAGCTCAGTACAATTCAGCAAGGAACTCGAGATTTCTCCACATATTATGCTGAATTCCAACGGTATGCGGCCGAAGTCGCATGGGATGAGGTCTCCAGAATGGCCGCTCTAAAGCGAGGGTTAGCCTATCGCTTGAAGAACGACCTGATCACCGTACGCCCCAACCTACAGCATTGGCAGAATTCACTGCTCTCTGCAATGATCTCGATACTAGCCGACGCCAACTACAAGGCGAATCTCACCGACCTACAGCCCCATCCCAACAACACCGACCTGCACTAAGAACACAGGCAGCTGCAGCTGCCCCAGCAACCCCCCCATCTACCACATCTACAGCCAGTGGGACCGCCCCAGGCCCCATGGACCTCTCAGCCAACCGCCGCCGCCTCTCCCCAGAAGAACGATCCAGAAGGCTGGCAGAAGGGCGTTGTTACCGCTGTGGAGGGGTGGGATATATGGCTAGAGAATGTCCCTTGAATAATAGACCTATGCGCGCAGCTGAGGTTCAGCTCGCACCTCTTACTCCCGATACCCCTGGCCCCAGTTCCCCTCAGGATTTTCAGTAACCTCTCAACTGCAGGATCGCCCTGTTGAGAGGTCTCCACTTTCTTCATCTCTTTTTTGTATTTCTAGTTTGTCTTTGCAATCGGAGGTGCTTGAGGAGGATACGTTGGATGGTAGTTATATTGTTATTTCAGTTGAATTAATTGATACCTCCCCTATTCAAACTCATGCACTTGTGGATTGTGGTGCAACTGGATATGCCTTTATAGATGAAGAATTTGCACGCGATCGCAACCTACCTTTATACCAACTCAAGAACCCCCGAACCCTCGAAGTTATTGATGGACGACCAATAGAATCAGGAGAAATAACACATATTACCCGCCTCTAGATGAATATCAATGGACATTAGGAACAGATTCCACTCTTCATAACAAAGCTAGGGCATTACCCAGTAGTATTAGGGTTACCATGGCTTAGAAGGCATGATGTCAATACCTCCTTCGCCAATAATACCCTTACATTTGATTCTGACTTTTGCTTAGAACATTGTTGTCGGAATGCAACCAGTATTAAGGGAATATCAATACCTCCTCCAGAGAAGCCAGATATTGCTTTAATAGGAGGAGCTGCTTACCACCGCCTTACTCAAGACTATAAGAAGAAGAAGAAGCATATTATCGTAGCCTTTACTCTAACCTTGTATGAGATCAACCAAGCACTCCAACAGACAGAACGTGGTGAGAAGGATAAAATCAAAGATATAGTACCGAAGGAATATCATGAGTTCCTGCCATTATTTGAAAAGGCTGTAGCAGAAGTACTTCCACCCTATCGGCTCTATGATCATAAGATACTACTCAAAGAAGGATTTATACTACCCTTTGGTCTATTATACTCCCTATCTCAAGCTGAGCTGCAAGCCTTGAAAGATTGGATTCAAGAGAACCTTGCTAAAGGATTTATCCGAGGCTCCTCCTCCCCTGCAGCTGCTCCAATCTTGTTTGTTAAGAAAAAGGATGGATCTCTCAGATTATGTGTAGACTATAGAGGTCTAAATGAAGGGATGATCAAAAACCACTACCCTCTCCCTCTAATCCGTGAAACCCTTATGAGACTAAGCAAAGCTCATTACTATACTACTCTTGATGTTAGAGGAGCTTATAATCTTCTTAGAATAGCTGAAGGAGATGAGTGGAAAACAGCATTTCTGTTATGGCTCAGGTAAGAGACCTATGCACCAAGACACAGAACTCAGTCCTGAGTATTCATTAAGCACTAGCTAATACAGTAGACTGATCACCTACTAGTTAGATGCGGAATTAGGGATGGGAATACGGAAGTGTGTGACCTCAGGATGGCCTCATGTATGTTTAAGTCTTCGATATGGTTCTATTAGTTTCTATTATCTGTTATTCATGTACGGTTATTGGTTTGTTCTATAGTTAGTTCATGTACTTCAGCCTGAGGATGACTGCATTACATCTCAGCTGAACTCGTATATGTATGTCAGACTGTAGGTGTCCACATTGGGAAGCAGTTTCCTAATTAGGCAACTACTGATGACGCAGCCTCTTCTATCAGCTACACTGGAATAGGCAGCTCATACAGGATCTGATAAACGGTTATCAGATCAAGCTGCCTATATAAGCGAGCACCTTTTAGATAGATAGAAGGACAAGACGAAAGTATTGTTCTAAGTTACAATACAATTTGCTTTCATCAAGCACGCATTTACACCCGAGTTCTATTATATCTACTTGCTAGTAACCAACGCCACGTTCTAGTATCTATTTTATATAGCTTTTAGGTATATTACAGCTTGCCTGTAACATTACAACGCTTGTCTATTACCGACAATAGACTACCTCCTCTGCCAATATATCCCATCGTCAGATTCTACCACCTCCAGCGATAGTTGAGGATGCAATGGACGATGCAGCACTAACCCCCTACCATCCTGAAAGCTCCTTCAATTTTGAAGGATGGGATGAACAAGCACAAAGAGCACTCCCGCCACTACTACCACGCTCCCCCATACCCGCAGCTACTGTAGCATCTACTGATAGCAGTCCAGAAGTGATCATTCATAGTGTACCCCTGCAGTTCCAACCACAACGGAAAGGCAAAGGAAGAGCACCCACGAGGTATCAGACCCCTATCGCAAGTAATGCCGAAGTTCAGGGGATGCGAGCTCAGTTGCAGCAACTCCAACAAGAAAAGGAGGCAGCTCTTGTACAGGTACAAAGGCTGCAACTACAACAAGCATCTGTCACAAGTCTGGCCCAGCAAACGGCCGCCAATGTGCAGAATATGGCCAACCAGGCAACCAGCCAGAACACCTAACTAGCAGATGTCATTAGCCGCAAGCTCGATGAAATTAACCTCTCACTTGATCACGGATTTAGAAGAATTGATGGGGATTTATCTAAATCCTTCTACAATCAGAATATCCTACTATATACTATGAATAATTGGCATCAGGAATACAGTGAACGATTTACCAGAATTGAAGCATTACGAGCTAGACTAGGAGTTCAACCACAAGCCCCTCCAGTACAGTCACCACAACCACATAGACAACAACATCAAGCGGTGCAGTTACTCGAGCAAGGAGTAGCAGCAGCACCACCTGTACCACCAGTACCACCTCCATCAAGGCATATAATTAATGCAAGCCCATCCCCTCCTCCCGAACCAAGACAACAACAGCAATGCAGACCAGAGGAGGATGATATGGTACCCGGTAAAGCCCCACCTCCAGGGAAATTCAAGGGAAAAATGGAGGAGTTGGAAGGATGGATTCTACAAATGGAGAATTATTTTACGATCACGAGGACGCATCATGAACAACAACGATTGGCATATGTAGGGTTATGTACCAATGGAGAAGCATTGGAATGGTGGAAGGCAAACCGGCATAGGTATAATCAGTGGGAAAAAGTAGTGTCAGCACTCAGGGAATATTATGGAGATCATTATAGGGCAGACCGAGCCTTTAGGGAAATTGGAGAACTAAAGCAAACAGGAACAGTCCAGAAATACTTGAATCAAATAGACAAACTCAATGTCTATGCCAAAATGACCGATCATCACCTTATCAATATTATTCTTGCAGGCATTACTCACCGACTCCGAGAAGCCATGGCCCACTACGAAGACCTCCGTTCGGATCCAGCTAAGTGGAAGGAAAAGCTTCTACATATGGACTTCATCACTACGGAATTCCAACGGAAAGAGCAAGAGGCGAAAGGGAAAGAGAAGGGTAAGAAGAGAAGTCTGGATGATCGAATCCAATTAAAGGGAGGAAATTCAACAAGTACGCCCCTCTTGAATAAACTAGTAAGTGGGGAGAAGAAGGATAAGAGAAGAAAAGAGGGAAGATGTGTCAAGTGTGGGAGGGAAGGGCACAAGTCAATGGATTGCCTGAGCGGATGGAAGGCAACTACTCCACCTCCAAAAAAGCTCAGTAACTCCAACCAACAACCTATCAACAAAAAAGCTCGAACCGATAGGGGGCACTTCTGAATTATAGAGTTAGGCTCTGAAGACAATGAGTCGGGAAACGAATAGGGAGTACATCTCCTACCGTCGGACGTACTCCCCGACATACTCCTCTCATGACGGTCCGAGTTCGTATTGCTAGAGAAGAAGTTGAGGCAGTGATTGACTGTGGTGCTAGTGCACCGGTAATAGGAGAAAGGCTGGCAGCAAAATTGGGAGTCCTGAAGAGGGTGAGGAAGGTTAAGGTTAGGCAGGGTGATGGATCGAATTTGGTTGGAGGAAAATTTGTGGTTAATACATTGTTTTCAGTTTCTTCAGGAGGAAATTTCTTAGGTAAGTTTCCTTTGGATGCTGAGGTATTGGATATTGGTAAGAAGGATATTGTTTTGGGATTATCTTGGTTGAAGGAAAATGGTTTTGTGGTAGACCCTATGAGTAGGTGTCTAAGGAATATTAATACGGGTCTGGTTATACCTTGTTCTATGCGGTGGATCCTATCTGTTTTCCTTTTAGATATGGAGAAGGAGCCACTAGAGGATGGCGAGGTTCTGCTAATTATTGACGCCAGCAAACGGTACTCCCGTTATGCCCAAGTATTCTCCACAGAACAGGCAGATCGTCTACCTGAACACAAGTCATGGGATCACGAAATCCCCCTACAAGACCCGAATGCAAAGATACCCACGGGGGCCATCTACAAGACCACCTGGGAAGAGGATGAGGCACTGCAGGCCTACTTGAAGAAAGAAGTACCAACAGGCAAGGTCAGGTACTCTCGGTCAGCTACGGGTGCCCCTATATTATTCGTCAAGAAGAAGGATGGATCTCTAAGGATATGCGTTGACTATCGGGCCTTAAATCAACTGACAATTCCAAACAAGTACCCCCTACCACTCATCTCCGAACTGCTTGATAAAACTAGAGGGGGGAAAGGGTTCATAAGGCTCGATTTGAAGAATGGATACAACCTAATCCGCATTGCTCCAGGCCACGAATGGAAAACCGCCTTTCGGACTAAGAGAGGACTATTTGAATACACTGTCATGCCATTTGGATTAACAAATGCTCCCGCTACCTTCCAAGAAATGATGGACTCGATCTTCAAGGACATGGAAGAATGTATCTGGTACTTGGATGACATCCTAATATATGGTAGGGAGACAGAGGCAGAGCACCAGCAGTTGGTAGAAAGGGTTCTCCAGCAGTGCATTCAATATGGGTTGGCTGTCAATCTCACTAAATCAGAATTCCATGTTCGAGAGACCATCTTCCTAGGTCATGTAATCAATGGTCAGCAGATCCAAATGGACCCCTCCAAGCTCGAAATAATATCCAAGTGGCCAGTCCCAACGAAAAAGAAGGAGGTACAAGCATTCCTTGGTTTTGCTAATTACTACCGTCGGTTCATTGAAAACTACAGTGGTAAAGCTAGACCACTAATCGACCTAACTAAGGACGTACCCTTCTCGTGGGGAGAGCAACAACAGAGAGCCTTCAACGAACTACGCCAACAATTCATGTCTGCTCCCATCCTCACTCAGTTCGATAGAACCCTCGAGACAATTATGGAAACCGATGCTAGTAATCAGGCTATTGCTGGTATCTTGTCTCAATATCATATTATCGACGGAGCTAAGAGACTACACCCAGTTGAATACCATGCAAAAACCCTTTCCACTACCCAACGCAACTGGCCAATCCATGATAAAGAACTATTCGCAATAGTGGATTGTTTCCGGAAGTGGCGAGATTGGCTAGTAGATGTTAATGTGAACGTCTATACAGACCATCAAGGGTTACAATACTTCAACACCAAGCAGAAACTCAACTCCCGTCAAGCTACCTGGTACCTACGGATGTCCGAATTCAATTACCAAATCCACTACCGACCTGGCACAAAGATGGGCAAGCCAGATGGCCTATCTAGACGTTCAGGGGAAGAGAAATCTGGTATGGAAGCCAAATTTTTCGATGAAGGACAACTAATGGTACTTGGGGAAGAGGATGAAGAGGAAGCCAAGGATATGGAAGTGGATGGGATTGATGTGGCAGGATGGGAAAAGAAGGAGGGACTATGGGTCGTTCCGCAAGAGCATAGGTTGGAAGTGCTTAGGCAGTATCATGACAGTCAAGTGGCTGGTCATTGGGGAAGACATCGAACGCAAGAGCTAGTATCACGGAACTTTGTATAGGATAAGTAGCAAGAGGATGTGGCAAACTATGTGGCAGGATGTATCAAGTGTCAGAAGGCAAAAGCGGACAGGCACAGCAGGTAAACTAAGTTGGTACCAATGCCAACAGGGGAACGCCCCTTTGAGGAAATAGCTATGGATTTCATGGGAGAACTCCCAGAGTCAGAAGGCTTCAATGCTATTCTCGTAGTTACAGACCGGTTCACCAAAGTACAGCATTACATGCCAGCAAAAACAACATGGACAGCAGCTGACGTAGCTAATGTCTATATTAACGAGATATGGAGTGTTACGGCTCAGGTAAGAGGCCTACCCACAACTGGGAATATCCCAATACCTAATTATGGCTGCTAACTGTTATGGCCTGATCAACCATACAGCTGCGGGTAATGTGTCCGGAATGGACGGGTATTGGAGGAAGGAAGTGTGTGACCTCTGGATGCGTCCTCATATATGTATTCTCTTCTATTGATATCCATTAAGTTCTTATGTTTGTCATTCATGTATTATTATTCATTGTGTTCGAGTTCAGCTCCTGTATATCAGCCTGACTGCAATGCGTTGAAGTTCAGGCTGCCTAATCAATGTATGTCAGCCTGCTTAAATCCTAATCGGGAAGGGCCTTCCCAGTTAGGTAATACCAGGCTGCAATGCTACTACTCTGCTTTAGGAAGTGCCGTCCAGATCTGATAAGGGTTTATCAGATCAACGCTTCTATATAAGCCACCGCTTTTATATAGTTAATAGGATAAGACCCAAGCGGTGTTCTAAGTCTACAAATAGCTTTACTCTTATCGAGTCCGCTTTACACCCGAGTTGTGACTGCATTTATACTTGTAACCCATCGCCAATAACCTCTTTCTACCTTTTCGCCGTCTGGTATATTCGTAGTTACAGCCCGCCTGTAACATTACACCGCTTGTCTATAATACCTTATAGATATTACCCCTGACATCGATATGTCTATGTTTAGAGGACTACTTGGTACTGGGTCTGATAACCATATGGCTGATGATGATAATAGTGTCGCTCGAGCCCAACAACAAGCTGAGGAATTTATTCAGTGACAGTATTCATCTATCCAGAGCCCTCTCCCACTACAAGATGCATGGGGACCTCGCCAGATTGAGCCACCAGTCTCTATGTCTACTTCATCGGAAGAACCTATTATTCGATCAATTGCACCATCAGTGCCACCACCATTATTCTCAAGTTCCACACAGCCAGGACCATCACAGAAAGGCAAGCAGCCGGTATTTCATCGCCGAACACCAGCACCAGACTCCTCCGCAACCATGAAGCTCCTCAAGCAACTAGAGGAAGAAAAAGAAGCAGCGCTACGAGAAGTCCGTAAGCTTCAGGCTACACAACAGCAGAGTTCTGCCTTTATTCAGCGAACAGCAGCCGATGTTCAGAATACAGCCAATGCCGCTACTGCAGGACAAACTAAGTTGTCCAATGATACCAGTGCCATACTCACTCAGATACAGGAATTAATTCTCAAAGGACAAAACACTCAAGCCGATGAATTTAGGATTGTTCACCACAATATCCGATGGTTACGAAATCAAGCTGAACAACACTACCTCCACTACGACTGACGATTCGGAGCAATAGAAAACCGGTTCGATACTATGGAGAATCGACTCACTCAGCTAGAGGGACAAGTACTAGCACCACGACCCATCCCACTACATAATGGCCTTACCGAAAGGTTAGAACAAGCAGCAGGGAACCCACCACCACGACCACCAAAAGTTCCACTAGTAGAACCCCCACCACGAGATCCTACTCCACCATGACCACCAATGCCACTAATACCACCAATGCCACCAGTACAGGTAGCAGGAAAAGCACCGCCTCCTACAAAGTTCAAGGGGGAACGAGTACAATTAGAAGGCTGGATCCTTCAGATGGATGATTATTTTCTCATAACCCTTACTCGAAATGAAAGTCAAAAGCTTGCATATGTTGGTCTATGTTTGGAGGGAACAGCATTGGATTGGTGGAAGGCAAACAGGATAAGTTATACTACTTGGGAGGAGGTAAAGAGAGCTATGAAGATGTACTATGGGGACTATTATCAGGGAGACTGGTCTTATCAGGAGATAACGCAACTAAAAAAGATAGGATCTATTATCGATTACCTCACAGAAATCGACCGACTTAACACCTATGCCAAGATCCCTGATGCTCAAATAGTCAACATAATTATCTCCAACCTTCCTCATAACCTCCGTGTATCTATGGCTCACTACGAACAACTCCGACAACAACTCGCCCAATGGAGACAGAAACTTATAGAGATGGATGTTATTAATACCGAATTCCAAAGCCGCAACCGCAATGCCCCTCCCACCCAGCCAGCGTCAAAGAAGCGTACATTCGAGGAATGGATACAACTCCAGAGTGGGATACCCTCTACCACCAGAACAAGTACAAGGGAGGTACAAATCCCTAAAGCAATACGAGATGCAAGAATGCGGGAAGGAAGATGCTTGTCTTGTGGATTTACTGGCCATCGAGCGGCTGAATGTAGGCGAGGAAAAGTCGCTACTGAACCTACTACTAAACCGAGAAACACCACCAGTACTAGCCAGGCACTAGTACCTACCAACAAGAAGGTTCGAACTGATAAAGGACAGCTTCGGATTACAGAGCTTGGCTTGGAGGAGGAAGAATCGGGAAACGAGTAAGGAGTACCTCACCTACCATCGGACGTACTCCTTGACATTCTCCTCTCTTGACGGTCCGAATTCTCATCGCAGGGGAAGAAGTTGAAGCAGTGGTAGACTGTGGAGCTAGTGCTCCAGTCGTGGGAAAAAGATTGGTAGTTAAGTTGGGAATTTGGAAAAAGGCAAAGGAAGTTAGGGTTAGACAAGGAGATGGATCTCGAATTTCTGGAGGGAAATATGTGGTTAATACTAGGTTTGATATGTTGGATTCCTCTTCTCGTTTTTTGGGTAAGTTTAAGATGGATGCCGAAGTTTTGGATATTGGGAAGAAGGATGTTATTTTGGGTTTGTCTTGGTTGGAAGAAAATGGATTTTCGGTAGATACTCAGGACAGGTGCCTGAGACAGGTCTCTACAGGTTTGATTATTCCGTGTTCCGTTAGATGGATTCCTACTGTTACTGTTCTTGAAGTGGAAGAGCCACTAGAGGATGGTGAGATTGTGCTTATTATTGATGCAAGCGAACGATACTCTCGTTACGTACATTACTTTACCGCAGAACAGGCAGCTAGACTCCCTGAACACAAGCCATGGGACCACGAAATCCCCCTTCAAGACCCGACTGCAAAGATACCATTCGGGGCTATCTACAAGACCACATGGGAGGAAGATGAAGCCCTTCAGAAGTACCTTGACGAGAACCTTCCCACTACCAAAGTCTGATGCTCACGCTCCTCTGCTAGTACTCCTATCCTATTTGTTCGAAAGAAAGATGGGTCTTTAAGGCTATGTGTCGATTATCGAGCCCTTAACCGACTCACAGTACCAAACAAATACCCACTCCCTCTCATCTCCGAGTTGCTCGATAGAACTCATGGAGGTAAATGGTTTACACGATTGGACCTCAAAAATAGGTATAACCTCATCAGGATTGCACCAGGAGATGAATGGAAGACAGCATTCAGGACGAAGAAGGGACTATTTGAGTATACCGTGATGCCATTTGGGTTGACCAATGCCCCCGCTACATTTCAAGAGATAATGGATACGATCTTCAAGGATATGGAAGTATGTATCTAGTACTTGGACGATATACTCATCTATGGAGGTGAGACAGAGGAAGAACATCAACAAATAGTCGAAAAGGTTCTTCAGCAATGCATCCAACATGGGTTAGCCATTAACCTCAGGAAGTCCGAGTTTCATGTCCAGGAGACCTTATTCCTCGGTCATATTATCAATGGGCAACACGTCCAAATGGATTCCACCAAGCTCGAAACCATGTCCAAGTGGTCTATTCCTACTAAGAAGAAAGAGGTTCAAGCATTCTTAGGCTTTGCTAATTACTACCGTCGATTTATCGCCAACTATAGTGCAAAGGCACGCCCCTTAATCGACTTGACAAAGGATGTTCCCTTCAGTTGGAGACACGAACAACAGCAAGCCTTTGATGACCTCCGAGAACGATTCCTCACCGCCCCCATCCTCACACAATTTGATAGACAACTCGAGACAATCATAGAGACTGATGCCAGTAACCAAGCTATTGCTAGTATCCTCTCTCAATATCATATTGTCAATGGAGGAAAGCAGCTTCATCATGTTGAATACCATGCAAAAACCCTCTCCGCAGCTCAATGCAACTGGCCTATCTACGATAAAGAGTTGTTTGCAATTGTGGATTGCTTCCGGAAGTGGCGAGATTGGTTGGTTGGCGTTCCAGTGAACATCTATACAGACCACCAAGGGTTATAATATTTCAATACCAAGCAGAAGCTCAACTCCCGTCAAGCCACCTGGTACCTCTGCATGTTCGAATTCATCTACAACATTCACTACAGACCTAGTTCGAAGATGGGTAAGCCTGATGGCCTGTCTAGACGTTCAGGGGAAGAGAAATTAGGCATGGATGCTAGATTTTTCAAAGATGGACAACTAAAGGTACTAGGGGAAGAGGATGAAGAGGAAGGGGAAGAGGATGAAGAGGAAGCCGAAGATGTTGAAGTGGAAGGAATAGAGGTGGCCGGATGGCAGAAGAAGGACAGACTATGGGTGGTACCCTCCGAGTTCAAGTTGGAAGTGCTAAGACAGCACCATGATAGTCAAGTGGCAGGACATTGGGGAAGACATCGTACTCAAGAGCTAGTGTCAAGGAACTTTACGTGGGATAAGTGGCAGGAAGATATAGCGAACTATGTGGCAGGTTGTACTAAATGTCAGAAAGTGAAGGCAGATAGGCATAGCAGGCAAACGAAGTTGGTACCGATGCCAACTGGAGAATGACCATTTGAGGAAATAGCTATGGACTTCGTTGGTGAGTTACCAGAGTCAGAAGGTTTTAATGCAATACTCGTTATCACAGACCGGTTTACAAAAATACAACACTATATTCTGGCAAAAACTACATGGACAGCATCTGATGTTGCTGATACCTATATTAACAAGATATGGAGACTTTATGGCCTTCCCAGACACATCACCTCCGACCGTAGTCCACAATTCGCCTCTAGATTCCTCAAAGAGCTCAACCAAAAGCTCAACATAACCCTCCGCCTCTCCACCGCCTATCACCCTCAGACCGATAGACTTGTTGAACGAGCAGTCCAAACACTTAAGCAGTACCTCCGCATCTACTATCACGATAGGCAAGCTCGTTAGAAACGATGGCTACCCTTAGCCGAGTTTGCCTATAATACTACCGCCCACTCTACCCACAAGTACTCCCCTTACCGAAGTTTGTATGGCTTCGACCCTCGCACCATTCACCTATCAGATGACTACGAATTCTCCTCTCCCGCTGCAGAAGAATGGCTAGACCGAATGACAACCGTGCACAACCAAATTCACGATACCCTCAAGCAAATCAATCACAAACGAAGTGCTATACACCTCGAAAAGGCATGCAGGTTTGCTATCGATGACTGGGTATTGGTTGACCGCCGGAACCTACAGATACGAGCTGGGAACAACCGTTCCCTTACCAGCAAGTGGATAGGGCCCTACAAGGTCATTGAAGCTATTGGTTCACATGCATACAGGCTCGAAGTTCCACAAGGCACACGATGGCACAATGTTGTTCATGTTACCCTCCTGAAGCCATTCAGACAATGAGATAAGCCACAAGATATAGACGAAGATGAACCGGATATCTTCGAAGTCGAATCCATGGTGGACTCCTGCAAGAATTGAGGAGTAGTCAAGTATAGGGTGCGTTGGGAAGGATATACGGAGTTTGAAGATACTTGGGAGACCTTTCATAAGTTGGATAACTGTCCGGAGAAGCTCAGGGAGTATCGAGAGAAGTTCTCCAATAAGCCACGAGATGAAAGAGACCTCTAAGTTTGGACTTACGTCCAGTGTTTCATGGATGAAGACATAGTACCTTTTACCCCCTACTCATCACCTTTTCCCTGTGGGTTTTTTGGCGAGAGGTTTGGTTTTTAATGGCCATGACATTTATGTGTAGGCACACCGGTCTTATGGCACCCTTGAATGGGATAGGGGTATTGGTCGGGATGGTCAGTACCTATGTCACCATGGTTACCTGAGTTATTACTAATACTTGTCTTCTCCAGGGTCGGAAAGACTTGTATTCAGCTGAGGACAGCTGCCTCGGAACGGGGAGTAATGTTACGGCTCAGGTAAGAGGCCCCCTACCCACAACTGGGAATATCCCAATACCTAATTATGGCTGCTAACTGTTATGGCCTGATCAACCATACAGCTGCAGGTAATGTGTCTGGGATGGACGGGTATTGGAGGAAGGAAGTGTATGACCTCTGGATGTGTCCTCATATATGTATTCTCTTCTATCAATATCCATTAAGTTCTTATGTTTATCATTCATGTATTATTATTCGTTGTGTTCGAGTTCAGCTCCTGTATATCAGCCTGACTGCAATGCGTTGAAGTTCAGGCTGTCTAATCAATGTATGTCAGCCTGCGTAAATCCTAATCGGGAAGGGCCTTCCCAGTTAGGCAATACCAGGCTACAACGCTGCTACTCTGCTTTAGGAAGTGCCGTCCAGATCTGATAAGGGTTTATCAGATCAACGCTTCTATATAAGCCACCGCTTTTATATAGTTAATAGGATAAGACCCAAGCGGTGTTCTAAGTCTACAAATAGCTTTACTCTTATCGAGTCCGCTTTACACCCGAGTTGTGACTACGTTTATACTTGTAACCCATCACTAATAACCTCTTTCCACCTTTTCGCCGTCTGGTATATTCGTAGTTACAGCCCGCCTGTAACATGGAGGCTCTATGGACTCCCGAAACATATCACCTCCCACCGTGGCCCTCAATTCGCTTCCAAGTTCCTCAAAGAAGTAAATAAGAAGCTTGGAATAACCCTCCGCCTCTCAACAGCCTACTACCCACAAACAGATGGACTTAGCGAAAGAGCCATCCAGATACTAAAACAGTACCTTCGCATATACTGTCACGATAGGCAATCTCGTTGGAAAGCTTGGTTACCCTTAGCCGAGTTTGCCTACAATACCGCCACTACCTCCACCCATAAATACTCACCCTACCGAAGCTTGTATGGCTTCGACCCTCGGACGATACACCTCTCAGACGACTTCGAATTCTCATCACCTGCGGCAGAGGAATGGCTCAAACGAATGACAACAGTGCACAACCAGGTTCATAATACCCTCAAGCAAATCAACTATAAACGAAGTGCTATCAGTCTCGAAAAGGCTAGGCATTTCAACATTGATGATTGGGTACTGGTTGATCGACGGAACCTCCAAATCAAAGCTGGCAATAATCGTTCACTTACGAATAAGTGGATAGGACCCTATAAGGTTACGAAAGCAATTGGGTCTCATGCATATGAATTGGAAGTCCCAGATGGTACACGATGGCACAACGTTGTTCATACTACCCTACTGAAGCTATTCAGATAGAGAGACGAGCCGCAGAATATGGAAGAAGATGAGGAAGACATTTTTGAAGTCGAGTCTATTGTTGACTCCCGGAAAAATAGAGGTGTTGTTAAATACAGGGTGAGATAGGTGGGATACACGGAGTTCGAAGATACATGGGAAACGCTCGATATGCTCGATAATTGCCCCCTCAAGTTGCAGAAGTTTCGGGACAAGTACCCAAACAAACCTCAAGATCCTTGAAATGGTTCAAGGAATGGCTCTCCCAAATGGTTGGTGAGAAGGAAGCAACATGGTACCTTTTACCCTCCTCACTTGTCGCCTTTTCCTGATACAGGTTTTTTGGCAAGGAGAAAGGTTTTTAATGGCCATGGCATACATGTGTAGGCATACCGGTCTTGTGGGACTCTATGATGGCATAGGGAGTACGGGTATCTAGCAGAAAATGTTAGTACTCTCCACCAGGGTTACTTGAGCTATTACTAACACATATCCACCTGAAGAGGGCAAATAGGATTGTGTTCAGTTGAGGACAACTGCCTCGGAACGGGGAGTAATGTTATGGCTCAGGTAAGAGACCTATGCACCAAGACGCAGAACCCAGTCCTGAGCATTCGTTAAGCACTAGCTAATGCAGTAGACTGATCACCTACTAGTTAGATGTGGAATTAGGGATGGGAATACGGAAGTGTGTGACCTCAAGATGGCCTTATGTATGTTTAAGTCTTCAATATGGTTCTATTAGTTTCTGTTATCTGTTATTCATGTACGGTTATTGGTTTGTTCTATAGTTAGTTCATGTACTTCAGCCTGAGGATGACTGCATTACATCTCAGCTGAACTCATATATGTATGTCAGACTGTAGGTGTCCACATTGGGAAGCAGTTTCCTAATTAGGCAACTACTGATGACGCAGCCTCTTCTATCAGCTACACTGGAATAGGCAGCTCACACAGGATCTGATAAACGGTTATCAGATCAAGCTGCCTATATAAGCGAGCACCTTTTAGATAGATAGAAGGACAAGATAAAAGTGTTGTTCTAAGTCACAATACGATTTGCTTTCATCAAGCACGCATTTACACCCGAGTTCTATTATATCTACTTGCTAGTAACCAACGCCGCGTTCTAGTATCTATTTTATATAGCTTTTAGGTATATTACAGCTTGCCTGTAACAATTTCGTACTCGATATGGTCTTTATGAGTCTCTTGTCATGCCTTTTGGACTTACTAATGCTCCTGCGGATTTTCAGAGATTTATTAATGAGGTTTTATCTCCCTTTCTTGATGATTTTTGTACTACATATTTGGATGATATCCTTATATACAGTAATACTCTTATAGAACATAAGATTCATGTTCAGAAGGTTCTAGAGGTCTTGGCCAAAGCTAGTCTTCATCTAAAGCCGGAAAAATGCGAGTTTCATAAACAAGAAGTAAGATATCTAGGGCTTATTATATCAGCAGAAGGAGTGAAAATGGATCTGAAGAAAGTGGAGGTAGTAACAGACTGGCCTACTCTAAACAATCTTCATAACATTCGAGCTTTCTTAGGATTTGCCAATTTCTATTGGAGATTTATTGCAGGATATAGCGAGATTGTTGCACCTCTAACTAAGCTCACTAAGAAGGATGCACCATCCCCATTCAACTGGAATAATGAGTGTCAACAAGCTTTTCAACTGCTTAAAACAGCCTTTACTACAGCTCCGATACTCAAGCACTTTGATCCAGATCTAGAGATTGTGGTTGAAACTGATGCTTCTGATTATGTATCAGCAGGAATTCTATCTTAGTATCATAACGGCATCCTACACCCAGTTGCATTCTTCTCTAAGAAACATACCCCTGCTGAATGCAACTATGAGATCTATGATAAGGAACTTATGGCTATAGTCCGATCCTTTGAGGAATAGAGGGCAGAGCTAGAATCTACAGAACACCCTATTAAGGTTCTTTCAAATCATCAAAATCTTGAATACTTCATGTCTACTAAGCTGCTCAACCGTAGACAAGCCCGCTGGTCTAAGTTCCTAAGTAGATTTAACTTTAAGATTGTCTATCGACCAGGTAAAGCTAGTACTAAACTAGATGCATTAACTAGAAGATCTGGAGATCTTCCTAAAGAGAAGGATGAACACATCAAATTTCAGCATCAACAGGTTCTCAAGCCTCAAAATTTGATTACTAGTGCAACTGTCACTAGCATTACTTCTGTGTCAAGGTCCAAGACCCTGGAAGAGTTATTCAGGCAGGCATATAAACAAGATCCCATACTCAATGATATCTTACAGCAGCTAAAAGATGGCAAGCAGAGATCTAAGCAACTATCTCTAGCAGAGTGCAAGGAAGAGGCAGGAAGACTGATATATCGAGATCGCATTTATATTCCAGATCATATGCCACTTAAGCTCCGCCTTATTCAAGATCACCATGAACTACCAGCTGCGGAGTATCCAGGACGCTCTAAAACTCTGGAATTACTAGCACGCCAGTATTACTGGCCTCATATGCACAAAGAGATAGATCGGTTTGTCCGCAACTGCCATATATGCCAAAGATCAAAAACCTCACGACATGCTCCGTTTGGTATCCTGCACCCACTCGCTATTCCACAGAGAGCCTGGCAATATATATCTATGGATTTTATTACAGGACTCCCTTGGTCTAATGGGCAGAATGCAATCTTGGTCATTGTCTGTAGATTAACAAAGATGCAGCACTTTATCCCATGTAGGGATACTTGTACTGCAGAGCAACTCGCAGATTTATATGCCCGCTACATCTTCCGAGCTCATGGACTTCCTAGCACAATTATCTCGGACCGAGGCACATAGTTCACAGCAAAGTTCTGGCTAGCATTGTGCAAACTGCTAAGAATACAGCCCTCCCTATCAACCCCATTCCACCCTCAGACTGACGGACAGACTGAGCGAATGAATGCCATCCTAGAGCAATACCTCCGAGCCTATGTTAACTACCTACAGGATGATTGGGAGGCCTGGCTTCATTTAGCTGAGTTCGCTAGTAATAACCATGCATCAGAGACCACGGGTATGAGCCCCTTCTTCACCAATTATGGCTATGACCCTACCTGGCAAATCGAATTAGCCAAATCTGCAAAAATGGCCTCGATGGAAGAACGAGGAGCACAACAACTAGCTACTAAGTTCAAGGAGATCACGGAACACCTACAAAGCGAGATCGCCAGAGCACAGGCAATACACCAGGAACAAGCAGACAGGAAGAGGAAGCCCGCACCTGCATACCAAGTAGGGGATCAGGTATGGTTTAATGCAAAGAACCTCTCTACCCAGCGCCCAAGCAGGAAGCTTGACCACCGGAGGATTGGCCCATATCCAATCACCAAGATCGTATCCCCCTATGCATACGAGATTGGGTTCCCTGCCAGTATCAAGTATCACCGAGTACAGCATGTCTCCCTCTTGGACCCAGCGGACAGCGACGCCTTACCAGGCCAGCACAATTCACCCCCACCTCCAGTAATAGTGGATGGGGAAGAGGAACACTATGTGGAGGAAGTGCTGGACGCAAGAATCTTCCGCAGGCGCCTCCAGTATTTGATCAAATTTGTGGGTGATGCACAGACGGAATGGAAGGCAGCGGAAGAAGTCAATGAGTTGGAAGCCGTAGATCGGTTCCATGAGCGCTACCCCGACAAGCCTGGCCCCCTGCCCCTGCCAGTAGCTTAGCCTCAAGGGACTTCGGCCATAGAGGGGGGATAGTGTCACGGCTCACTAAGTATAGGCTCAATATATATATATGAGCGCTTAGGGATGTTGGAAGGCATGAGCGCTTAGGGATGTTGGAAGGCATGAGCGCTTAGGGATGTTGGAAGTATGCGCTTAGGTTTTTGTACCTCGAAGGGACTTCTATAAAGGACCCCCGATACTACTCTCTTGTATTCCCTCCTCACGCAACGTCCTGTATCTTAGCCGTGCTGAATACATACGTTCCTCCTTGTCACAGTCCTTGAACCTCGTTAGCTATATATCTCTCATAGCCCATAGTCCACGCTGCGCTCCCTGGAAGATCACCGCCACGCCCCGTTACAGAACCCCAAGTCACGGAGGGGGGCCTCAAACAGGAATGGAAGAGGATGAGAGAAAAAGAGAGGAAGATAGCGGGAACAGGTGGGGGGAGGGTGGTCAGGTGGGGCAGGAAGGCACGGATTAACTATGTCCACTGTCGGACAGGGAAGTGCAACCTTCAATCCTGGAGGGCAGTACTGGATGACTCTGTAGATCCGACATGCCGAACATGCGGAAGACACGTCGAGACAGGCAGCCACGTAGTGCTAGTCTGTCCCCGTGGAGAGGAAATTGGGCGGAGATGGGGGAATTGGGAGGACATGGATGATAGGAAGAGGTGGTTGAGGAAGGTGAAAGACGGGGGGGAGGAATATACGGTTGACCTGGTGGAGACGTTCTTCTCTAACCTGGATCTTACCTGTGGAAGGGGAGTGCGAAGATAATCGGGAAGGACTGGAAGGGACGTGGCGGCGGAAGCTGTGATTTATTAGGGGATGGGCTGTTAGGAGCGTGGCGGCGGAGGTACCTAGGGGTATTTTCTGTTACGACTCTTCTTAGGATCGGGAGGCAGGGCGGTTATGCAACTTGTTGTCCCGTGAGATACCAAACCTTCAAAGGGGCGGAACGGGGCCGTCTCATATCCTTAGGCTCCATAGACGTATAGACTCCAAAAAAAAAAAAAACCCCTTGTAAAAACTTTGCATTACATACTCAGCATAGATACTTGGCATCTTTATCCACAATTGTGCTACTTTTTCTTGCCACATTAACCCTAGTATCACACAACGTTTTTGTACTAATTGCTGACGTTGGTAGAGTGCAGAGTCCAACTTCATATGCTTGCCAGTTTTTATGCGCTTGGATTCAGGTCGTAGTTTTAGTACTTGGACTGGATCCACATCGGAAGGTATACGAGGTCTTTTGGGATTCAGAATTTTGCTGATTTTGGACTGTGTAAGCTCCTTGTTTGGGTTCGTCGATTCCAACCAATGTTTGATATGTTGCTAGGCGACTTGCGATTTTCTTTGAATATGTCTTGATGGCTTGATGCTCAAGCTCCGACCAGGCCTGACTTTGTTCGGCAACAGAAGATTTCTAAGAAGAGGCTATTGTTATTAAGGGGGGTAATTCTGTATGTTCTCTCTGGAGATGCGATATTTCGGGGTAACTCTGGCAATGATACAAATACCGCATCAGGAAAATTGACACATTGGTCGTTTGGAGAGGGGAAACGGTAGTGTCCCTACTAGTGGGTTCAGGGTTGTATGATGGTAGATGTTGGCACAATCCCCCCGCCAAAATAGAAGGTGACTATTTGGGTTGTCATTTTTGGTTTTAGGCAGATACTATACCTAACTAGGTAAAGATCGATTATACCCTAAAGAGGATACCCGTCCCCCGATACAATCAAAAGTACGCACCATATATTTAAGGAAAATACCTATAACAATATCTACTAGGCAAAATGATGTCGGAGAGTTCAAATCTTACAATCCCACTGTCGTCCGATTTACCCCTAATGTATTATAACTCTCAGTCGGATCAATCACTATCCTACCACTCGACGACCTTTTTTTTTTTTTTTTTTTAAATACTCATTACTCCTGTGAGGAGCCACCCGGAAGCCCGGGTGGATTCAGGACAAAGCAAGTTAATCTGCCAGGTCCACCGCGCGCGGAAAGCAAACAAGACAAAATTCGTAAGACGCAGAGCCCCCGTGCTGTCATTAACCGGCTAGATGCCAGATGACCCTGAGAGGCCTGACTGGAGCCTGCAAAACAACTCGCCAGTAGAAACAAACAAAAACTCCTCACCAGTAGAAATCCCCTCGCTAGTGGAAAGGCCCCAAGAGTGTCATAAAGAATAAACCGAAACCCCGCAAAACCCCGCGCTAGTAGAAAATCGAGAAAATAATAAGACCCCTCGCCAGTAGAAACAGTGTCGCCAGTAGGAACAAAAAGTGTGATATAATACTAAAAGACCTGGAAAAATCATCTGTCCCACTCGTATTCAGAGGTGCGGAAGACCCGCCTACCCATGCGAAGCCCACGTGTAGTGTCAATTCCTCCAAGTAGATGACGAGTGATGACGCCAGTTTGCCGACCCTCCTCCCTTCTTGCAAAAGCCAGCGGATGCCAAGAATTCGAGCCCCCTCGTTATCCTCTTCGATCCAGCGGCGCATGAGACCGGGTTTGTACTTCATCGGAGCCGCGTGAAATACGATGGCTCGTGGTTGGTTCAGGGGAGAATTCCTCGGGGGTGGTGTCGCTCGTGTTTGTGTCGTGTTTTTTAGGGCCGCTATTGCTTTCCCTTTGCCCTTTGGTTGTGTTGGAGGCGGGTCCGTGTGGAGACGCTATTGATGGACGGCTTCGGCTTTGGGGTCGGAGGTGTGGTCGTCGCTATCTGTGCTACACGGTCAGGGTGGACCAATTCCATCCCTTTCTGTGATGTTGGGGTTCGGAGGTGTTGGTACTGTTTTGCCTTTGCCCTTTGGTTGTGGGGCTCGTGGTGTACGTTGTTCCGTAGTGTTAGATGCCCTTTCCGCATACGTGCGTGTTTGAGGCGGGTCCGTATTGGTGGAGACGCGATGGCTTCGGTTTCGGGGTCGGAGGTGTGGTCTGGGTGCTTGTGTGAATTTGCATGGGTGCTGGCGTCTGTGTCTCTGCCTCCGCCGTTGTCGAAGTAGCCGGTATTAGCCCGGGAATTAATACCTCTGTGATGTACCTCGAATTACCATTTGGGAAAAAATTGTCTATGGCGTTGGTAACAGCTGGTGCATCGAACACATCTCGATAAATGTTACCAAAGGTTGTGCACAGGAAATCCCATTCATCGAGGCGTGGGCTTGGGGTCCAGATTTTGGTTCTTAACTCTACAAGGCTGTTCCAAATTATCCGGAGTTTAATGTGTAGTTCCTCCTTGTCCATGCAAAATTGCCGAAGGGGCCTGTGTCGCTTGTGTCGCTTTTGTCGCTTGTGTCGCTTTTGTCGCTTGTGTCGCTTTTGTCGCTTGTGTCGCTTTTGTCGCTTGTGTCGCTTGTGTCGCCTCTCAGAGCATGTTGTGGCTCTGGATGATCGGTGACAGGTATCCGTGTCTTAAGTGGTGGATTCACACGATCCATCTTTCCCGGGTTGTCTTTTCTCTTTCCCTTTCCTGGCATCGTGGTCGTGTGTGGGAGTTCTATGTAGGTATTCTTGTGTCTATTGGTCGTTGTCGTGTGTGGGAGTTACAAATTCCCTAATTGGTGGTGCCCGACTTGGTGTGGGTGCTCTCGCGGAATCGTGGACCAATGCCCGTGAGCGGTGAATTTGGGTGAGAGCGAGGAAGAAGAAGAACGAGAAAGAGGGAAAAGGCTTCAATCGAGGGGGAAGGGTCGCGATAGTTGTTCCCCCGAGATCTGTGTAGATATTCTTGTTGTGGGCAGCGAGGGCTATCTCGTGGTGCTGTCCGCTTGTTTGTAGGTACTCTGGTTGTTGACCACTCGACGACCATGATATACTTATGTAGTTAGAGGCCATCTGCCAGATAAGCAGTCAACTGCTGAACAGGACGAGCGCTTGGTCGGAACTCAACAACCAGAGTACCTACAAACAGGCGGACAGCACCACGAGATAGCCCTCGCTGCCTACAACAAGAATATCTACACAGAACAACTATCGCGACCCTTTCCCCCTCGATTGAAGCCTTTTTCCCTCTTTCTCTTTCTTCTTCTTCCTCGCTCTCACCCAAATTCACCGCTCACGGGCGTTGGTCCACGAGAGCACCACACCAAGTCTGGCACCACCAATCAGGGAATTTGTAACTCCCACACACAACTACGACCAACAGACACACCTACACAGAACTCCCACACGACCACGATGCCAGGAAAGGGAAAGAGAAAAGACAACCCGGGGAAGATGGATCGCGTAAATCCACCATATAAGACACGGATACCTGTCACCGATCATCCAGAGCCACAACACAGTACACCCAATAGCAGGACTTTGCGGCCACCATCACCACCGCCCCGAGACGGGTACGAAAGCGACACAAGCGACACAAGCGTACCTCTTACAGAAAGCGAAATAGAGGAAACGATTGAAGTTTTCAACAACTCCTCTATGGGTTTTGTTATGATAATGAACCGACTGATAGACGATATGGGTCAGGACGGAGATGTATGGGGGTTCGCCTTGGCTGAACTTCATAGTGCAATGGTAAAAGCTTTCGGGACCAGGGAGGAGATTGGTACTACTTCTTCAATTCAAGAGGGCGCAGCACGGTATAAAAAGGAGTTAATCACTACAATACTCCGAAAATATTCGCAGGTCCCCCCGACTCCGGCGCCCACGACCACCCGGACTACAGGCACTCAGACGACGCCCTCGATCACCCCGACATCGAACAGCATTTCCACCAACACTGACCCCCCCAAATCCCCCCCCGTAACACATACAAGCTCCCAGACCACACCTCCGACCCCAAACCGAAGCCGACCACCAACAGCGTCTCCACCAATACGGACCCGCATCTAACGTATGCGGAAAAGGCATCTAACACTGCGGAACAACGTACACCACGAGCCCCACAACCAAAGGGCAAAGGCAAAACAGTACCAACACCAACTCCGAACCCTCCGAATAACCCAACATCACAGAAAGGGATGGAATTGGTACACCCTGACCGTGCAGCACAGATAGCTACACCTCCAACCAACCGGAAAACACAGGTACGAACACAAGCAGTAGTCTTGCACGCTGCCCCAACCAAGTACAAGCCTAGTCTGATGCGCAAGTGGATCGAAGAAGACAATAAGAACGCCCAAATTAAGGGCATTCGGTGGTTGTTACTAGAAGGGAGAAGGGTCGGAAAGGCGGCGTCGTCGCTGGTAATATATTTACTTAGCGGAAGAGATCGACATCAAGAACGGGCTCCGCATGGGCAAGAGACTCTTCCGGACCACAATCTACAACTGGGACCGGTGAAATGACACATTTTCGGTCGAGGTTCTACTTGCGAGGGGTTTTATTTGGCCTTTATTATGGGATTTCTTTTTACTTTCTCTACTGACGAGGGGTTTAGATATTTCTTTATGACACTCATGGCTCATTTGGGGCCCTTTCCACTAGCGAGGGGTTATCTACCGGCGGGAGGTTTTTTCCACTGGCGAGGGGTTTTTATTTTGGTTTCTACTGGCGAGTTTCTTCTTGTTTCTACTGGCGAGTGGTTTTGCAGGCCTCAGTCAGGCCTCTCGGGGTCATCTGGCATCTAGCCGGTTAATGACAGCATGGGGGCTCTGTGCCTTACGAATTTTGTCTTGTTTTGCTTTCCGCGCGCGGTGGACCTGGCAGATTAACTTGCCTTGTCCTGAATCCACCCGGGTTTCCGGGTGGCTCCTCATAGTCCCCTTACTGGGATTGCATAGGAGTACTGAGTATTTAAAAAAAAAATCAAAAAAAATCACTATCCTACCCTACTCTTAACTATGACCTCTACCACGACCACGGCCTCGGCCTCGAGCAGCTTGCTTTTGTGGCGGAGGGTTGATTTCGCATACATACCACAAAGACTCAAAAATGACATTGCTGTTTCCAATCTGTGCATATCAGCCCCCTCGGCTTCATATTTGGAGCGTCTTGCAGTTCTGGATCGAGCTATATTGCCGCGACCACGTCCCCGAGTAGCTTTGGTACCCCCTCTTGCCTTTTTTAGTGCTTCTGCACGTTTTTTGGCTTCTTTTTCCTTTTGTTCTATAGCTAGCCTCCGTGCCTCTCGATTTGCAGCCTTCTCAGCCTTCTCTGCTGCAGCTGCTGCAATTCTAGCTTTCTCTTCTTCAATATAGGCTCGATCAAGTGACCTAACACCCTGTATCTGCTTCTGTGAACGAGGCTTTACTCGCTTGTTGGAACGAAGCTCTTTGACCCCTAAAGAGTTTGGATCTATTACCCGATACTGAACTATCTTGCTTCCTAAATATCCAAGAGATTGTTGAAGTTTTTCACGGAAATAAGGAGTCATATTAAGGTTTAGGGCTTCTGCTCGAATGCTGTCTACCTTGAATGGAGTAGAGGGGGTAGGTTGGCTGTCTTTATCCTGAGTAGTACTTTGATGTCGATCAACAACCTTCTCCGGACAAAATGGCTATATTCCTGAAGCCTCAAACCCACTAAGAATATTGGTCTTAGTTAATGCTTGATCACGGGCAATGCAGAGGCACTCCCAAAACTCTTGCTTTCCAAAAAGTTGGCCAGGATGTTCATATATGAAGTCCTGAAGTGCAGTTCGATATGCCCGTCCTAAAGGTCCAAAGCAAGCAACATCAAGTGGTTGCATTAGGTGGGTAGAGTGTGGTGGAAGGCAATATGGAACAATCCGGTGATCCAAAGCATATTCAACCACTGGCCAAGCAACATGAGAGCTATGTCCATCCACAATAAGCATACACCACGGAGGGGGGGTGCTGCCGGAGGAGGTGGGGGTTGTATGCACATCAAAGTGCTTGATAATATAATCCAACCCTAGCTCATCGTCCATATAACCGCTAGGTGATCGGCTAAATGTTGCAGGTCTCGAATCTATTCCATAGAATCCAATACAACGTACTTTATTTGCCCAGATCACGAATGGTGGGATCACGTGACCAGCAGTATTTATCGTTTCTAGCACTGAACAGAACTCTATCAGTTCTAGCCACCTTAGACGTTTGCTCAGATAATAGCTTTTTGCCGACCAACTGCTAGGCCCATAATAATACCCTTCTCATCACAATTCCAGAGGTTTTCAGGGATATTCTTGTACTGCCGCATTAGAGATCTTAATGTGCGATACCATATCCGCTGCTCATCAACTGTTGCAGTAACCTTTGCTCGTGCTTTCTCTAGATATTGGCAATATTTAAGCTTTATACTGGGATGCCGAGAAAGAAAGTTGCGCCCCCAATGGATGGCAGGAATAAGCTTAGAACTTCGAGCTCGAAGAATAGCAATAGCCAATGATGCAAGCATTAACATAGTGACTGGAAAAAAGAAGTCACTCATTCGCTTACACCAATCTACTACTGCTTCCTCCTCACCAGCAGTGAGTAGTTGCTGCTTCTGGCGAGCTTTAGATCTCGGTTGGGCAATACCCCTACATCGCTTACGTAGGGTAACCGCATTCACCCCATGAGCCATCGCGATCTTTGATTTTGACTCATTAGGGTGTTTTTTCGCATAGTCCATAGCACGTGCTAGCTGTTTATCATGGAGTTGGAGCTCGAGCTGGAGCTGCTTAATCTTTTTGGACGACTTTGGTGGCATTATTGCTGCTTACCGGTCAATACCAGCGTTGCACTGATATTTGAGTGGAGATCTGAAACAGCGTTCTTTAGGGTATACCCTTGGCACACTAGAAGCGACCAATCACCGAGCAGCGACCACTGTCTAAGACATACAGCTTGACTGACCTCGTCAGCCTCTCCGCAGGCCCAATACCCCCGCCTTATCAGTATAATGGTCTTAACTAGTATCAATCGAATCACCAAGTCTCCGGCAACATTAACAATACTCCGCGATTACAAGCATGCCAAAATATACGAAGCAGCAGCTGCAGGAAGCAATTAAGCATGCAAAACGAGAGCCAGATGCACCTATGCTACGGATTGCAGATTTATATGGGGTAGACCGCCAGACATTATGCCGGAGGGTGCTAGGGACACAGCAGGAGCGGTCTATAGTACATCAGGACCAGCAACTGTTCTCTACAGGTGATGAAAAAGCAATCGCAGGCTATGCCGGTATCATGGCAGATGCGGGATTTCCACTTGGGCCTGAGCTTTTGCGGCAAATTGCCCAAGGAATTGTTAATGAGAGGCAAATAACCCAGCATGGCCCCTCACGTGCACCCTCTGCCAGCAGCCCTTCTACTAGCAACCCTTCTACCTCTAGTGGCTCTTCCGCCACCTTTAGTAACCCTTCCAGCTCTATGAATACCCCTATCCATATCGTTGGTGTCAGTTGGGTAGATAGATTTCTTAATCGCAATCCAGGTTTCAAAAAGATCTATATTCGCTACCAGGAAAGGGCAAGGGCAGCAGCAACGAATGATATAGAACTACAAGCTGATTTCCTACGAAAGCTAGCAAATCTTATACGACGGAAAAAAATAGCTCAGGACGATATCTGGAATTGTGATGAGAAAGGAATCACAATGGGAAGAAATAGTAGGCGTACTATGGCTATTGTACGTGTTGGAGGTAGAAGTACAGCCATGACTGAGGGGTCTCGAGAGTTTTGCAGTGTGTTGGAGACTGTAAATGCTGGGGGAGAAATCATCCCCCCATTTATTGTATGGCAGGGGAAAACTCATCAGGAATCTTATTATCGGGAAGGAGGGGTGGAACATGAAGCAACATTTGCTGTATCTCCTAGTGGATATATAGATGATGAGCTTGGGTTTGAATATATATGCCAACATTTTGAGCCTTATACTCGCTGGGGTGTAGGGGGGGGCGCATGTGAGTATGATGGTGATCCACCACCACGATGTTTAATTGTGGATGGTCATTCCTCTCATGTGGCATGGAGAGTAGTTAAATACGCTCTTGATCACAATATTCATATGATCTGTCTTCCGTCCAAATCTACTCACCTTCTTCAACCTCTTGATGTTGGCTGCTTCTCCTTACTGCAGCGTACATATGAGCGCAACCTCAGCACATGGCTCCGTCGCAATCCTCTATTAGGAATATCGAAGCTCGAGTTCCTCGATATCCTTCAGCAAACTCGTAGGGAGGTCTTTACTAATGAGATTATCCGGAGCGCATGGAGAGCATCCCGTTGCTGGCCTATTGATCGCACTATCCTACCTCCTCAGCCGCCAGCTGCTAGTTTTTCGGTTACAAGCGCTATAGCTGCAAGTGCAGGGGTGTCAGCTGCAGGCTTAGATACCCCTGCTCGTCTCCGTCAGCTTTCTCGAATAGTTATAGAGCAGGCACGGCGGAAGCTCAATAAGGATGATGAACTTAAGGGCATGGTATATGAGCTTATTGACTTTGCAGAAGAGAAGGTGACTAAGTATAGGGATATTGCACCTCATGCAGAAACTCTAAATAAGCTTCGAGATGGAAAGATACGCAAAACAAGAAAGAGATCTAGACATGTTGGAGAAGCTCGTGTACTAACCTACCAATATGTTAATGAAGGGATTAAGAAGCTTGCAGATACAGAGGCAGCAAAGGCTGAGAGGCGGCGGATTGCAAAAGAGAAGAAGAAGGTTGCAGAGGAAAAAAGGGTTACTAAAGAAGCGCTTGATAAGCAGTGGAGGTATGATCTACAGCAATATCAAGCGGTTGAAATACCAGTATGGCAGGCGGAGTGCGCAGAGATTGACCAGGCTTGGGCTGCCTCAAAGGCCATTGCCGTGGCAAATGGGGGATCTAAGCGTATCGGCAAGAAACCTTCCTACCCTACTCGGCCAAAACGACCTCTAAAACCTAAAGGGGGAGGGGCTATTACAAGTAGTGATCTCACTATAATAGCGGAGGATATATTAGAGGAGGGGGCTAATAGTGGGATTGAAGGAGGAGCTGAGGAAGGTGAAGATGAAGAAGATTTAGTGGATTCAATGCGAACTCTTGATATTGCTTATTTTGCGGAGGTTAGTGCTCTTATTTATTGGCTTGCCGTTTCACTATTTAGCAATCTTTACTAGTTATATTTATCTAACATAGATATAGATGCATGGATAAGGCTTTCCAGTAGTTGTGAGCGTATTGGTGTGATATTCGATATACAGGAGAGGGCAGAGGGGGGTAGGGAGGGTTATCGAGGAAGGCTTACTAGCAAGGAGGATCTCGAGTTCTAGGCTGGTTTTGATGGAGTATGAAGGTAACCATGTTGTAGAGCATAGTTATTTCTATAGATATATATTTACTTAGTTATAGTCCTCTCTAGCTGTCGTTTGATTGTCTATTGCAGGGGGGCCTGCAGGAGGGTTTCAGAGGTGGTCGCTTCTCAGTGATTGGTCGCTTCTAGTGCGCCAAGGGTAATCGATCTTTACCTAGTTAGGTATAGTACCTGAATTTTGATATTTTCACATGGCGGGGTAGAATATCGCTGTCCTTATCGCTCGACATCACATTCCTCAATACCTCCCGGCACTACAGGCTTCAATTAGCTTTTGAATTGACCAATGTCCGTGGCAGAAAATAATTGCGGACCCGAGAGTTCTGCTCCATCTACAATCTCACCTCAAGGCTTCACTGCTGCAAACGCTGTGGCTAATAGTGACTAGATACCGGAGGATTACAGCATACATCCGTAGTCCATTGTCAATGGGAGATTCAGAGGGAATAACAGTCGTCACTGTGAATGTGAACCGGGGGAGGGGCAGTCCTTGTCTACTGCTTGTTGAATCATTTACAATTTCAGCACAAGGTTGGTAGTGCTGTGAGCAAGATATCCCAGTATCTGTGCAACATATTATGCAATAGTGGGGGAAATAATAAAGTTTTTCTACTGCTGTAAATGTCTACTGTACTGCACTTTGGGTTCATTCTAATACTATCTCTATATGTGTAGCTTGGACGCCGGTAGAATGAACCGATGCTCGGCGTGTACCGACACTTCCGGATTTAAGCATTCTGGCTGTTGCACCATACTAGATACTTATGGCCATGCGAGATCATGATCCGAAATACTAGATACCATTATTACCAAGACGTAGTCATATCTTGCAATATTCTATAGTTGTCTATTTAATTTCTAAGTTCGTAGGGGAAATTTGTGAGTTGCCTCGTACGGCAAGTATCCCTAGGGGCCCTACTAATAAGAACGCTGACACGGTCACTTGGTGCAGATGGTATACGAGGATCCCAACAAGTCCATAAACGCAAGGTAGGTAACCCCGTTCAGAGATGGTTTGCGAGGCAATGCCATTGTCTGATACCTGTCCTGGCTTTCCGACACCTGGTGGCTATGTGAATAACAATTTATACAGATATAGTCAATAAGACACTGTAGAGCCCTGAATCATGTACGGGAACTTTCTGTGACAGAGTTTCAGTGTACTGGCAACGGCAAGTTGTGCCGTCATCTACAGAAAAAAACCTGTACTTTTCTACAGGATATCCGGTTCAACTCGCACAATTCAACTCTCACATTTCAACTCGCACAATTCAACTCGCACAATTCAACTCGCACAATTCAACTCGCACAATTCAACTCGCACAATTCAACTCGCACAATTCAACTTGCACAATGCCGTCTCAACATATCAGCACATGGTCAAGATCAGAGGCAGAGCGCTTGATCCCATGGATGGAAGACAACCAAGTGGAGGTACGGCGGAAAGCAAATAACATGGCATAAGCTTGTAAATGGTCAGGTATTCGCAGATGAAGATCATATTACAGTCAAGAGAATTACGGATAAGGCAACAAATATGAAGCGATCATGGAAGCATACGGAGGCGCGGAACAAAAGTCTTTTCCCCTTTCCTATCTGGGAGTTGCATATGCAGGATAATGCATGCATGGATACTTGGCATATGCATAGGCATTCACGCATAAGTATTTACGAATATGGTCTCAGTGCTATGACCTTCCCACATTATCAGTTGTCTTACCTCACTGTCCAACCTCTCAATTTACTAGTATCGCCGACATCTCAATTGGCCAGATATCAACTCTTCTCCAACTATGGAATTCATTATATATCAGCCCTTCCTCGACCCGTAACCCTTCAACTAACTCTTCCTAATATCTAATTCACCAAGTATATTGCCCTTCTTCACCCTTTTAAATTGCTTATATTAACCTCAATTTCCTAGATATCAACTCACCAGTTGCATACCCCCTAAACCTGCCAATCAAGCACCCCACAACCTGCCAATCGAGCACCTCCCGAACCTGCCAATCGAGCACCTCCCGAACCTGCCAATCGAGCATCCCCCAACACCCCCCATAAAGAGTACTGGATTGCAATCCACCGTGAGCGGCAGCTCCGTATTCAGGAGACTAACAAGATCCACAAGAATGCATGGTCGCTCTTTCAATGCGCTACGGTCGGATTGCCAGCCAAGTATATTGCACATCTTAAGTCTCTCGTTGGTATAAGAAGTTGTCGATCTGGAGGATCTTAACACTGATGAATGGAGGCATATGCCGGAGACTGACCAAATTGTCAGTGTTGATCCGATTGATACCATGATTTCAGCTAGTCCTAAAGGCCGAAAAAAGAAGGCCCCCAAAGATGGTGTTCAGAAGCGTGGGAGGAAACCAGGGCCTCGGACATACAAGGTGCGCTTCATGCCCCTATCAACACCCGGTGCGAGTTGGGAGGGGGTGAAGTGGGACGGGCGTGTGAGGTGGGCGGAGGGCGAGAGCATTGTCACATAGTAGATACTTGCTAGTCGTAGTTAGCCGACCCGAATCCGAACTGATATGCATATGCCAAGTATATATGCATGCATATACATGCATATGCAGGGTTATCCCAAAGAAGAAAGGGGAAAAGACTTTTGTTCCGCCCCTCCGTACCTTCCCCCCCTCTACTTACATATATACTAAAAGTATATAATTTTTTTCATCCACTAGTCGAGCTAGCAAGTTGATTGTTCACTAGGTATATGCTGTGGGCCTTCTATCCCGAAGAAGTCCTTGCCTGTGAAGTCTCTGCTCAATCAAATAACGTCTCTCTCTCTCTCCTGTGTAAAAGCTATGTAGATCAATGCCAAGCTATCTAGCCCTCATGCTACTTCCCAGTCCGTCAATGCCCATACTGTGCCTTTACCAATATTCAGTGCAATGCGAGTTCTTTCTCCGGTACCTCCACAACATAAAGAGCCACTGCAACTTGTTGATATATAGGTCTCGGAGGTCGTCCTGTCTTGCTTTGTACCCAATAACCTTCTCCACCAGCAAGTGTCAATACTTCAACAACCTGCCAGAAAGAGGCTCGATGCATGCGGAATAAAGAAAGAAATGCAGTATTAGGATAGTCTTGTATATAGGCTTCAAGAAGATCAATATCATGCCGACGACCTGCACCTGTATTGCGGGATAGTAGGTATCGGTCAGAGGCAATGACCTCTCGCAGAGTCAACAAGTCCTCAAGATCTTCCTCATAATCATTCTCGTCTTCTGATTCTGAAGCTAATGCATAGGCACATATGGTATTTTCAGCTTCAATTTCAATCTGATATAGAGCTTGAGCTGTTTCCGTTGTTTGAGGCATGATTGTAGGTGGTGATGATCTCTACGTCATGTCACTAACAGGAAATTAATTTAAGCCGGTCAATAGGTATGTTTCAGTTATTTTGGTTAGTGCGTGGCTTGCGCTAAAACCCTCGTACATGATGCAGGATTCTACAGACTCTTATTGACCACCACTAATGTACAGAAATGCAGGCGACTTTCACCGGCCTATGCACGTAGCACAACTGCGGCGGCGAGGCATTTTGAAATAGACTACGGATGGGATACATGGTGGACTTAAAAGAAAATAAAGAAAAAAGGTACATGGTGTGTATATGCGCGGGTGTGGTGGATACATGTAGTTGACCTTGCGATATCAACTGCATGGCCTCAAATTAAGGCTGAGTGTTTTATGTCAAAACAGCCAGGTACTTAAGGGTCGCGGCACCAACTGGGAAAAACAGATGACCCGGAATGCAGGGAGTGCGGAAATAGACAGACACATAGCACTTTTCTCTTTGGGGGGGGGGGGGAAGAGTCTATACGTCTGTGGAGCCTAAGTCTATGAGACGGAGCTATGTAGCCTAGTCTGCACGCATAGAGAATCAATTGGTCGGAAGTGGGGCACACGGAGGACCTGGATGAGAGGAGATAAAGAATGGAGTACACGGTCGACTTGGTGGAAACGTTTTCTACAATTTGGACCTGCTTCGATTGCTTATTTCGTTGGCAGGGGGTAGAGCGTGGGGGCGGAAGTGGGGTATTTCGGGATTCATTGGCTCGGAAGGCAGGACGTTTATGTAGTCCGTTGTTGGGCAAGGGAACGGAGCCACCGCATAGCCTTAGGCTGATAACTTCAGAGTAAATTTTTTGGCAATGTCTGCACAGCCTACTGTGGGAAAGTTACCGTGATTGGCAGCATGGCGTATTTCTTTTTTTGAAAGGCTTTACTGCAGGCGACAATGCCTAAACATAGGAATCAGTATGCATTCAAGAATACTAGGGGAGGGTTTGCGTGAATCTTCTATATAGTGCCAGAATACCACACGAAAAAATTATAAAAGAGATCCTAGGGAAGCCTGCAATCACAAACAACTACCTTAAGGGAAGAAAATTTTTCACAATCAGTGCGAGCAAGTAGACCAGATCCAGATTGGAACGTTTCATCTTTATTGACCCAGCGAAGTATAAAGTATTTTTCATACAACAAATAATCAGTGCGCAATATTTGAGTCCAAAAGATTCTCAGGCTGACTGTGCATATATTCTAGATCCCAACCCAAACCTCGGCAACCCGACGACCTGAAGCAAGAGCATGGCTTCCAATCAGGGAAATAATGCATCGGTAGGTACACCCTCTCTAGGCCCCGACATTATATTTAGGACTTCGTCTGATATTCATGGCGTCAATAACAGAATGTGAAGTTGCGGCTTGTAGAGGCCGCTATCAGGCAAGGACAGCGAGCAATGGAGACAACACCAGAGGGTTACCCGACGCGACCAGGAAAATTGAGCAATCTTGCGAACCATTTAAGCAGTCGGTATAAACAAACTGGAGACCTTCACGATTTAGACACCGCCATTGCCAGATTGGAGGAAGCAGTCCAGGCAGCACCAGAGGATCACCCTGACCGGGCAGCATGTTTGAACAATCTCGGGGGGAACCTCAGCAGCAGGTATAACCGAACTGGAAATCTGCAGGACTTGGAGGCCGCTATTGCGCGATCGGAGGCAGCCGTGGAGGCAACACCAGAGGATCACCCTGACCGGGCAGGATGGTTGAACAATCTCGGGAGCCATTACAGCCGCAGGTATGAACGAACTGGAAATCTGCAGGACTTGGAGGCCGCTATTGCGCGATCGGAGGCAGCCGTGGAGGCAACACCAGAGGATCACCCTGCCCGGGCAGGAAGGTTGAACAATCTCGGGAGCCATTACAGCAGCAGGTATGAACGAACTGGAAATCTGCAGGACTTGGAGGCCGCTATTTCGCGATCGGAGGCAGCCGTGGAGGCAACACCAGAGGATCACCCTGACCGGGCAGCAATGTTGTACAATCTCGGGAACTGTTTCAGCAACCGGTATGAACGAACTGGAAATCTGCAGGACGTGGACACTACTGTTGGCCTATTTTTTGCCGCTTGGAGTGTTATTACTGCCCCCATATTGATACGACTACAAGGAGCTTACGCAGCTGCACAAAGGCTAGCTCTCATCCCGTCGATTCAAGATTTGTCAAGAGCGTGTTCACTGTTACGCGATTCCATTCATTTGCTACCTCTACTTACTTCGAGATCACTCCAGCGAGAAGGTCAGCAACATGTTCTAGCACAACTCACCGGATTAGTCTCTCTTGCTGTTTCTGTATCATTGGTGGTGGAAGGGTCACCATTGGAAGCATTACGGTTGCAAGAGTTAGGGCGGAGTGTGACGAATGGTCAGCTGTTGGATTACCGCAGCGATATCTCAGATCTGATGGAGCATCATCCAAAATTAGCTGAAGAGTTTGACTCCTTGCGTCAACAGTTGGACTCTCCCTTACCAGTGCTAGAATCTGTGGATATGTCAATCCACCAACTCCAATGCGCTCAAGAATCCACTATTTGCAGAAGGAATCAAACTGCTAAAGACTTTGAGAATATACTTCTGCAAATTCGTGAGAAACCAGGATTCCAAAATTTCTTACTTGCACAATCGGAGGCACATCTATTGTCAGCAGCACACAGAGGACCAATTGTAATCCTGAATGCGACTTCTCTCCGGAGCGATGCGATCCTTGTTACAAGAACCAACGTAACAAGCATTTCTTTGCCCAGCCTATCTCACCCTTTACTAGTCAAGTATTGTACCGGTAATACGTATTTAACTGATAACATACTTTTGAGAGAGTTTCTAGAATGGCTATGGAAGGGTGCTGTGCAGCCAGTATTACGAGAGCTAGGTTTTTATCCAAAGACAGTTGACCCCTTACCTCGGATCTGGTGGATCGGGGTTGGCCTAATGGCAATGGTACCAATTCACGCTGCCACAAAATTTAAACATGGGAAAGTGAAGATGACAACCCTCCAATATTGCCTTGTATCATACACATCTACTATCAAGTACATTGCCCTATTTCTAGCGTTCTTCCAGGAATTTCTACTGAGACTAATGTATGACTATCAGGGCACTTCAATATTCACGAACTCGACCATGTCAGCAGAATGCTTCAATGCTAATTGTAACGATGCCCACAACACCAGGGGAGAGTCCTTTGAGTGGGGTTAGTAAGGAGGCAGAAGGAATCAAACACATTCGAGATTTCAGCACAGTGGAAATAGTGGAATGGCCAAGTGCTGCGCATGTACTGAAGGTTCTTCCAGCTTACACTATTGCACATTTTGCTTGTCATAGGGTTTCTTCAAATAACCCTGCAGACAGTCATCTTTTACTCCGCAAGGAACTATCAGGAGAGGTTGACAAGCTCCATGTGAAAGATATCGCAGCTCTGAAGTTACCCGCAGCCAAGCTTGCCTACCTGTCAGCAGGCAGTACTGCTCGAACTGCGTCTTCCAGGCTCGTCGATGAAGTAACTCACATTGTGAGTACTTTTCATGTTGCTGGCTTTAAGCATGTTATTGGGACGTTATGGGAGTCGCAAGATGAGGCTTGCCAGAAGATGGCACTGGATTTCTATACCGAACTCGGTACGGGAGATGATGTGGCAGCATCCTATCGCACCGCAATCATGAAATTGATGAAGCAGAAGCCGTTGCAACCACTTTATTGGGCACCCTTTATTCACTTTGGAGCTTAACAGGTACTTATATACCCGTGTAATTTCCCTACTATTACCCCTTTCTATCACCACACCTAACGTACCTGGCCCTACTAACATTGAAGTCGGCCACAAGCAGGAACTGGTGTTACGTAGAGTTCTAAATTTTAGCCGAAATTAGCTGGAGGAGGTGTGGAGGATAACGTCGTCTTTTGTCTTTTGTCTTTTGATTAAAAATTATTTGACACGGAGAAGTGTTTTCATTTTTTTGGCCTTTCCATTCACTATTTTCTATTTTCTATTTTCCATTCATGTCGATTAGGCAAAGGGTCTGTCAGTGAACGATGGTGTGTTGTGTAAACGGCGAGTGTTCGATGTGTGCGTATGCTCGTTATGTGTCTTTATTCCTCTGTCTCGCTCGCTGTCTCTGTCGATGTCTCTTCCGATGTCCCTTTTCAGGATTTTTCCCGCTGAAGGGCCTTTATAGCCACTTCTCGTAGGCCTGACCATTAAGAAGCTAAGCCATTCATTCAATTGTAACACCCGACAAATGGAACACTTTTCTACTTACAGTAGTATCTACTGTGCCAAAAAGGTCGATTCCGCTTTTCCATGATTACCATGAGCACTGTCCGGGTGGCTGAACTTTATTGGCCTTACGAATAAAGTTATGTCATACCACATACTTCCGAGATACCACAGCAATCCTGGATCGCAATAACTCCGTAGTTTGGTGAGACCCGAAGTGGGTTAAATATAATAGCGGTGCAGCAGAGATACCAAAAAGATTAGAATACATTACAGATATGGGATGGCTACGAATATGTCACAAATACGAAGTACGGGCAACGGACAACGGTATTGCTGTACTGATATAACGCAGCAGCAACAAGATAGTGACGATAAGAAAGCATATGCTTCCAACACCAATGTCACATCATGTGAGTATGAAATGTACTTACAGTACCCCGGCGAAAGTATTCGCGACCCCCTCTGCAAAAATATATGGGAGCCTCGCGAATACTTTTGCCGGGGTATTGTATATACACAGATAGATATATACACAGAACATGCGCGGACCAATACTCGCTCTAATCACCTAATACTCGCTCTAATACTCGCTCTAATAATCGCTCTAAAATAATCGCTCTAATACTCACTATACTCGCTATACTTGCTGTAATATACCTTGGAAATCATACAAGACATTAGGGGTATTCAAAGTTAAGATTTTCGGCAGGAAATAACGTTTTTCTTGGCAAGGCCCTTTTCGTTTTTTTGTTTTTTCCGATCATCGCCACACAAACTTTTTCCGGTTGATATCGTGCGATTTGTGCCAAGAACACCAAGGAGTAAACAAATGGTATCCAGGACAACGCCTAGGTTAGTCACCCACAACAAAATTTGACTTAGGTATGATTGCGCGGAGGCATGAGCGCGGTAGTTTCATGCCATCTCCAACTTCGGCGAACCTCCAACTCCAGCCAACTGCTTGTCACAACTCCATTCAGAGAACATGCCTTGTGTGAGCTGTAAGATTACGAGGTTATGCAGCGGAGGAATCTTGAAGAGAAGTGTTCGTGTAGTCTCGAACCCGTGTTCGTGTATATTCAAAGAGGAGAGTTATCTAGATATCTCTATAGGCTTGTTGCTATGGTCCTAGTGCTCTACATGCTGAAGAGATGTTTTCCTGCGTTCCTTCCGACTCTTTTATCTTTCGCGGCCTTTTCCCAATTGCCTTAATCCGGAATCCCGGTCTTCTTCCCTTGCATTTCCAATTGCCTTCTTTTGGTTGTTTACTCCCGTGACCTTCCATAAGCGAGAGTTATTCATAACATTCCCCCTAACTCGAGCATCCAATCGAACTCGTTTAATTCTTCTTCGGTTAACTCCAAGATGGGGGTCAGGTATACATCCAGTCTTTCTTCCATACAGTCACTGTGCTCATCGGAAGTATTTTCGTTAGGGGATCCGCAGGGTTGTCTTTCCCAGCAATTGTTTAGATCGTCAGCCTCCCAGATCGGACTTGCTGTCGCAGGTAGTGAAACCGATGTTCGATATGCCGGCTGCGTCTGGTGAATTTCGGGCTCTTGCTTAAGTGGTAGGCCCCTTCGCTGTCCGTCCTTAATAGAGGCTGCGTCCTGGTCCCTATTTCTTCTAGGAATTGTTGTGCCCAGGCTGCATCCTTTGCTCCCTCGCAGTCCGCTATATACTCCACTTCTGTTACTGAGAGAGATACCACATCCTGCCGTCTGCTGTACTATCCAACTAGCTGTCCTCCAAGGCACATCATCGCACCAGTCTGGGACCGGGAGTTCTCTCCCCCATATGCCACATCGGTATATATTGTCAGTTCCAGGTTGTCAGCTCTGCACAAGGTAATCCTTTCTTCCTTGGTCGAGTGCAAATATCTCAATACCTGGTATGCGGTCTTCAGGTGTCGTTCTGTCGCATCTTTTGTTCGTTTTCCTAGCAGGTTCACGTGTACAGAGATTTCTGGCTGGGTCATTCTGGCCACAAATAGAAGACCTCCGACAACCGACTGGTATTTTTTGGACTCTCCTCTTGGATCGGTTGCTTCGGCTTTTTGGTAGGCTTCGGGATTTAATGGAAGTGAGTGCTTTCCCCCATTCTCCGTCCAAGACGTCGCCTTATCTAGTCTGGTTGCACAACCCCTCCGAAGCTTTATCATGGCTTCTATTAGACGAGTCTGAGTTAGCTTAACTTGGTCTCTTTGCCAATGTAGCTCCATTCCTAGCATGCATCAGCAAGAACGAATTGGCGTCCGGACGCGAGAGCAAATTCTGGTGCGTCCTGTGCGTCCTGTACGTCCAGACGCCCCGCGCAGTTGCAACAGAATCCAGACGCCACTCAGCGAGCCGCGGGGGGCGCAACAACGTCCTGACACCCTACTAGGTTGCACAGCAATCCGGACGCCAGCTGGGTCACAATACAATCCTGACGTCCAACTCGGTCGTAACCCAATCCTGATGCCACCAGGCACCGAACTATTATCTCATTGCTTCATATCTTCGGTCTTGGCAATCTGCCTTGGCCACATATGAATCCATGCTTTCGCGGCTTATATATATATATGCGAGAAATCCATGCTTTCGCAGCTTATACACATATAATCGAGAAAACTATGCTTTCGCGGCTTATACACATATATATGCGAGAAATCCATGCTTCCACGGCTTATATATATATATGCGAGAAATCCATGCTTTCGCGGCTTATATGTATATATTCGAGAAATCCATGCTTTCGCGGGATATATATATATATTCGAGATATCTGTGCTTTCGCGGCTTATATGTATATTTTCTAGGGATTTAGGCTTTCGAGGATCATGTGAGAAATCAAGCATATCTAGAGGCCGCGAATGCATGAATTCATGCGTGGCCAAGGCCAATCGCCAAGGCCGACAATATAGACTTTCCGAAGACAATGATATAGGAGATAACGAGAAAAGTGGCATGACCTGCTCCGCCCACTGCTGCAAGCGCTGCCTAGGCTAGTAATAGTCTTATTGGGAAATCATAGCACTGCGATATGTGCGGAACTCATGCATCCGCGGCTTATATAGATTGTAGGATCGCGCCTTATATATATATTGTAGGAACTCAGGCATTAGCGGTTGTAGGAATTCATGCATCCGCGGCTTATATATATTAGGGGTATTCAAAGTTAAGATTTTCGGGCGAAAAAAACGCTTTTTTCAGATCGGTGGTTTTTCGTTTTTTGCGTTTTTTGCGACCATCACCACACAAACTTTTATCCGTTGAAATCGCAAAGAAAAGGCCGAAATCGACCCCGTTTAAACGCAAATCTGGCTCTTTTTTATGCGAATTCTGCCAAGAACAACAAGTCAAGTAAACATATGTCTCCAGGACAACGTGGATTAGCCTTAGTAAAGGCTAATCTGAATTCGTAGTAGGCACAAGGTTATTAGATTTGGAGATTGTGAGCCAGAGGGGTGCCCAGACCTCACAGTGACTTTGATACAGAACTTCACATGAACTAACAGGAGCGATTCAGTGACCAGACATCTTTAAATCCTAACGAAGCCTGCCTGGCTAGGACACCTTGGAAGTGATAGCAACTAGGACTTTAGGAGGGGAAATCTGGGCTTCTGGGATTTGGTATCAGTTCAAGTTAACATGCCTCATATAAGCAATAGGCGTCGACTCACCCATTGGTATCAGAAGACGCTAGATTGTATAATTGAGGAGGCAATAACCAAGGAGGTAGTGGATGCCCTACAAGAGTTTGATCTGGAGTTAGAGGATGCTATTGGGGATGCACTAGATCCAGAAGAAGAGGATACGGACCAAGATGAAAGTGATAGCTCCAATTCGAGCTGTTCAAGCTGGAGCACAGCATCAACGTCCTCATTAGAGGCAGAAATGGAAGAGTTGGAGGTAGATCTAGAGGAATCTATAGTTCTTGGACTGGCATCAGTTCAGAGACATCGTTACTTAGAGGTTCGTACCCCAGGGATACCTAAGGATCTAAATTTTGCAGATGAGATCCTTCCCAATCTCTGATCAGATCGTTTTCAGCAGTTCTTCCGAATGAGCAAGGAAAGCTTTCTGCACATCCACTCAAAGATCAAGGATCACCTGGTATTCCATAACAACTCTAAGAATCCACAAGTAGCTTCTTCGAAACAGCTAGCCGTTTGCCTACGGAGGTTAGCATGTGAATCTTCAACAGCAGGTAAGCCGGTCCAATGGTCCAGAGTCCAATGGTCTAGAGTTCAGAACCTCAATTGAAAGCTAACTTTGGAGTATCCAAACAGGGAGTAATATGAACGTAGGACAGGTGTTTGGTATTGGAGATGGGACAGTTACGTTATACACCCATAGAGTTCTACTGGCTTTGATGGATCTATGGGAAGAAGTCGTCCAATGGCCATCCAGAGAGCAGTGGGCTGCAATGAAAGCTCGACTGTTAGAAGACGCTAGAGGACTGGGGTGGGGATTATTCCGAAATTATATAGGCTTGCTTGATGGGACCCTGGTACCGATCAAATGCTGTCTATATCAATAAGAGAGAGCTGCAGAATTCTGGAATTTCCGCAAGGCTAAGTATGGACTCCAGGTCACAATTATTGCAGACGACCGTCGATATATCCTTATATGTGATGCCCATTTCCCAGGTGTAGTCCATGATGCAAGAGCCTTTGGGGTTCTAGAACTAAGTTATAACCCCCGGGCATTCTTCTCTCGTAATGAGTACCTCTTAGCAGGCTCAGCATATAAGGTTACCCCTAGATTAATAGCCCCCTATAAGAAGCCATGGAATGGGATCTTGAGCCCAGAGAAAAGAGAGTTCAATAAGTGTCTGTCTAGGTATATTCGTCTGTTCTATTTATATTCGTCTGTTCTATTCATAATCTAGTTGATATAAGCTGAGACTTAGTGGTTCTAGGTTGTGTATTCGAGTAGAACACACCATTGGGATACTGAAGGCACGCTTTGCCTCCCTTCGCTGCTTGCCAACGCCTCCTAGGATGGATCACAACAAGATGAAGTGGGCATATGCCTGGATTGGAGGTTGCATCATATTGCATAACCTGCTTTTGGAGTTTAATGATCCTTGGGAGCCGGATGCTGATGAAATAGAGGCGATCTTACAAGAGGAGTTGGAGGAGGCAGAGGCAGTTATAGAAGGTGATAGAGAAGCAGAACCCGAGGAGCCACAGCATCTCACAGAAGCAGTTAATCAGAGTAGAAGGGAAGAGGTTTTCTCTGAGTTTCTCAGGGTAAGATCTGAAGAACAAGAATTGGAGTAGTATCCATGACAGAAGAAAACGGTCAGATGAACCTTAGCTAAATTAAATTGCAAGTGAAACAGAAGAAAATGGTCAGACTTAAGAAAGTTGGGAGAAGAGAAGAGATGTGAATGCAACAAGATACTAACCGTGACACAAAGGAGAATGGGTTAGCATTGAAACCCCCCCCCTGCCTCCTTCTCTCTGTAGGCCTGGGTTAGTATTGAAACCCCCCCCCCCCTCCTTCTCTCTGTAGGCCTGGGTTAGTTATCAGCAAGAAAAAATTGGCATCAGATACACCACCAATACGTCCGGACGTGAGCTTGCGTCCTGTGCGTCCTGTGCATCTGGACGCACCGTTGCGTCGCATTATAATCCTGACGGAATTAGTAACAGCATTAGCCATTGGATGTAAATTAGTTATTCCCTTTCCGCCCAACGTATATTATGTGCATGTCTTCCGCTCGACGTACTGGGTTTTTCTGGTTTCCACCGGACGATCTGGTCCGTCTGTGTTACTTCCTGGACGTCATTTATGACATGAATATTCAAAGAATGTCTGTGTGAACTTCTGCATATGTTTTCAAGCTGGTTTATTCTTCTGCTATCTATATCTATTCTAGTTGCCATCATGGATATCATTCCATGTATGTACATCAATGCAGTTGTTTACTATATAAAGTTCTTCATCATGGATCAGCACTAGGTGGACCATGCCTTCTATGTTTCCAATTACTATTACATGATTTTGGAATGGGATCCCGACGCGCACCATGCCCTCTGGGCCGTCTGGCGTCGATGATCTGACTATTGTCATTAGTGAAACATGAGCAAGGCGGTAAGTATGTTTGGTTGCGATGTCTCGAAGTTTGAACAATGCATTTAGTTTGACGGGAACTCTTCCATCAAGCCCACCAGGGACTTTAGCCGCTGAGGATTGCTGACGTCGAACGAACACCCAGTCATTCCTTTGGTCTTGATTACGGAATAACTTACCTCCGGTGCATCGTAGATGGTGCATAATGTGGCCATCGTCATTGAATGTTGGAACAGCAACTTGAAGCATGAGAAATGCCTTGAGTGGGGCATTTAGTAGACAGGCCACGTTGGTTGCACGGTCAGATGATTGGCAGTAAGGGTGCCATTCGAGATAGCTACCTATGAGCGTTAATAGGTCAGCGAGTTGGTAGTGGGTCTGCAAACTCGCAAGATCATGTATATCTGTGATTGTTAGCGGTCCCAGCAATTTAGTTCTCGCGAGCTCAGGGTAAGCATCCCGAGGCAGATGCAAACTCAGCCACGGGGGAGTAACGATGGTACACATTTCGTTGGGTATATGTGGAAGTTCAGTAGCCTACTGTTGGAGATTCCGTTCGTACATAGCAAAATTGTGAGCTCGTGTGTAGGTGTGAATGATCTGGGGTGCCGCATTGATGTGATTACTGCGCCAGTATGCGTCTTTGAGAGGCTTATGTGAGGCCTCACAGATCTCTGTAGAATATTGGGGGAGAGATCCATATTTGGTAATTTGATCCGCAAAATGCGAAATCAAATGCATTTTGGGGAAATTGTAATGAGCCCTACTGGTTAGCGTGTCATTCACCAATTCCTCAGTCTCTAGGTGGAGCTCCTCTTGGAGCTCTCGACATTTTGATGGGGTTCCCGTAGGTATATCACCCGACGCGAGCAGTCAGAGATGTTCTGCACGGAGATCTTTTGACGCTGCCTTTGCTGCGGCCTTGGTAGACTTTGGTGCTTGGAACCGGAGGAACACCTCTTTATGTTTATGGAAGTCCTGGAGGTAATCCCTCATTGATTGTATGGTCCCGGGTGTGTGCACCTTGTATTGGGCAATTAGAATGAAGTCGGTCAAATACCAAACACATAATATTGCCTTATGACAAGATGCTTTGTGTCGGGTGTCCATGGCCGGGACGTCGGTTCGCTTGCTGAGTGCGGCTGTGAACACCGCCAGAAGTACCCGTAGTAAATTTCGCATGTCCTTCCCCTGCCATTAAGAGACAGACCGGTAGGCTTTGATTGGCCTCGTGAACCCCGGGAAGGGGGGTAATCGGGACCAAATATGATCGAACATAGTGAGACGCCCGACGTGCTCTAGGAATTCTTGGATCCATTTCATAAGGTGGGTAAGCATCCCCAGGACAAGTGTATGCAAGGTATCCGCATGAAAAAGAGTGTGAGGTTCACAGTTAGGGATGTACCAAAGGGCATTGTTGATCCTCTTGATGCCGTCGGATTCCAGGACTTGCAGATTAGATTTGTGGTATGCAGTGGCATACCGGGAGTGTTGCTGTGTATCGTATGGTGTGTCCGGAAGGTCCCCAAATTCATTGGAAGGGGCAACGCAGACTGGGCATCGATTTGAAAGAATGCCATGGATCATGACATTCTCCATATGGTCTGCTAACCATGCAGAGAGCCTAGGCACGCATGTGCGTACCTGTTCATCACAACAGACCATCTCAATCCCTTGCTGACTTCCGGCATTGAATAGGGGGCTGAGAATGGAACTGAGGATTTAGTGGGTAACCTGTAGGGCATCCAATTCTTGGGCTTCCGTAGGGTTCCCGGGAATTTTGTCGAGATGTTTGGGGGGAATGGGTAACAGGGCAATCAGAATCCAGGCATGCATTGACGGTTTGTTGCATACGCTGGAGTTGATATTGCCAATGCTCATATATACTAGCCATAACTTCTTATCCTCGGAGAAGTTGGTCAGATGTGTTTGATCCAACGCTAACAGGACGGGGACTAGCGTGGAGCCGACGGGAATGAGTCTCTGTAAGATATAAGCAAGTAGCCATAGTAGGGTAATTAAGTAGGGTGTATACCTGTTGATCCCACCACCATGATCCTGTATTCATCTCGGAATATATTCTTTCATTATCCGAGTTGAACAACTTGACTGGTTCCCAATGCATGTGTGCTACATATACTCTCTGCCGCAATAGATATTTGATACAATCTATTATATTGTGGTAATAGAAATCCGACTTGGGACGTAATGCATATTGGACTGATCCTGTTGCCTACACAGGATTGGCAACCATTTTGTCAATTTGCTTCCACAATGTGTATCCCAATTTGAAAGAGATGCTTGACGTCGGACATTGGGCAGGTGATCTGGGCAAAAGGTTATCCCGAAAGAATTCGTCAATCCTGGTTTTGGGTACCTTGCTGAGGGTGAAAAACCAGGCAAGTTTGTAATCCCGTACATTGAGGAATGGATGGACATGATTGTATTTGGTAGATCGCTGATTGCGAAATGGATAGTCTCGTAGTGGTTGGCCAGCTTGATATCTGGCCGGTAACTGCCGAATCACGTCAGTTTTATATGCATTGGCGTCGGGAGGGGATTTAGATGAGTCGTAGATTGGTTCTGCATCTGAGTCATTTGCCGTATGATCCATATCCTCATGTTGCACGGGCCAGAAATCTCCGTAGAGTTATTGGATTCGGCCGAGGTCATTCTCATCCATATCTTCTTGACCTAAGTCAGTATCTGAAAACCTTTGGTCAGAGCCTGCACCTTCCAGAGTCAGCATGATCAATTTCAGAAGTGCCTTAGTGGGAAAGAAGCTTGACCTTCGGCAATGTCTTGACCTAAGCTATCCTCATTAGTATTCCTTGATCCATAACATTGACCTTCGAGAGTTAGCATGATCAATATGCTAAATGCCCCGGCAAGAAAGCTCACGTTCGTCACTAAATATGGCATCGGATTGTTCTGGATAGCCCTCTGGCTGCTACGGAATGTGTGTTTGCTGACGCACAACAGCAGTCAATGTCTGTTTAGCTTTGTTGGGATGTTTGTTCTCTATATGATTAGAATATGCTCCCCAAGAAGCATACTTACGACTGCATCAGGGATATCGGGTTTTATTGCTGTTCATGTTGGCGGTTTGGTATTTCGAAGTTGGGTATATCGAGGTTCGGTATTTCGAAATAGTAGTTTTGCGTTGAGGTTCGTAAGTGGTAAACTTAAAAAAGATAGACCAAGCTTGTCAGGAGTTTGCCTGCTGCTGTCAGATTTAGACGGGATTACATCTAATAATAACTAACGTTATACTTGCTTGGCAAGAGATAAATAAAAAAAAAAAGTAAAAAGATGAATAGGAATCGAACATGTGCCTTGGGTTTAAGCTAGATCAAAACCACTACACCAGAACTCTCAGTATTTAAAATATATGAGAATAGGGCTATATTACATACCTGGAGTCATCTGTGAATTAATAATTTTTGCAGCATGCTGCACACTGTACATTTCGCCGTGATGTGCATGTCTTACTAGTGCGTATATGGATTAAGTGCGTCATTGGTTGGCCATAAGCTGTCGGCTTAGCACATTAGCCGGTACATTCTATAATTTGTGAAGTTTGACCTCAAACGGTCATATTTTCAAATCTCAATGGAAGGCCAAAGAAAGAATCTCAATGGAAGGCCAAAGAAAGAATCTCAACAGAAGGCCAAAGAAAGGCCTTCCGTTGAGATTTAAAAGAACAGGCATACCCCGTCTTATATTCCATTTAGAACATGATTCATATATTCATATTCTACATACAGTATAAATGTACAGCATCGAATCACCGACCAAAAACGTAAAGTCGTTTATTAGATACATTTCCCGATACGATAATCCTCTATTTACTGGAACACCAACCGGACGAGCTTATCTCTTACCCGATGTACTGAGGCTAACATAGACTAAACTAGATTCACGTTAAGCAGCTAACATGGTCACGCCGAAGAACCTAATCCAGAACTCTAAGGCAGATTTAGGCTGGGATACTAGAGACACCGACTACACTTCGTGGCGCAATGCGGTCAAGGAGTATTGTGCTCGACATTCTATTCGCACTTGGGGAGTAGCTAGTCAAGCTGAGAAAGATGCACTAGTGATTGCCACCCGCGGCCTGACAGGATTTAGGCCGACCATCAGAGATCGACTGGCATCGGGCTCAGAATTCCACCAAAAGGCGTTGGAGGCACTGCTCCAAGATTGCCTCAAAAAGCGCTCCGAGACCTCTAAGAACCTGGCTATCAAGCGCGCGCGAAAAAGAGTACAAGCAGATGTAGTTTCCGATGGCAATGATGAAGTACCCGACGGTGAAATCAAGCCAATAGCTGTGTTATTCTGGGTTGCTGATCCTGATGTGGGTGCTCATAGGGATATTAATGGCTAGATTTAGGATGAATGTGCGAGGAGGAAAATTGTGGAGATTCGGCTAATGACTCTGGACGGGATTTGGGACATGGTTAAGGCTTATATTCCTGCTGGCAGGAAGGTTCGTGAAATCATTGGTGTGCTCGCAGACCCTACCCCTCCTAACCTCACCTTTCCTGCCGACTATATAAGCCTGAATACCGACGCGGAGGTGAGAGGGTTTTTCCGAATGACAAAGGCCAACCCTGTACGCCTGTTGGTAATTCTGCATACGTTACCACCTAGAGCTAATACACCCCCGCCCGGAGCAGCTTACTTCGAACTCGAGAAATTCACCCCTCCGACCGAATACGACGACTATGCTGAGGATTCTGACACCATTGTGCGGAATGCTGCTGGTGTTGGTCGCCGACGTATACCTACAAGAGACCATACTTTCGAAGAACGAAAGTATGAACTACGCGCAAGAATCAAATGCCAGTAGGATACTAAAATTGCAGTAAAGGCCGAGCACCAGCGCCTGTTTCCGAATGCAGGGATCATCGATTCAGACGATGAGGACTTTTGCTACATTGACTGGCTGAAAACGCCAAAGCCTACTACGGGTCCTCAACTAGTTAAAGCACGTCAGGTCGTGCCTGTCGGGCCTCGGGCAACTCGATTGAACCGACACCTTGGTATCGGTCGAGTAGTAAGCAAAGTTCGTAGGTTAAACGCTGCCCAATACCATTGGGAGACACTCAATGGTCAGCATGCTCCTGCTCCTGCTCCTGCTCCTGCTCCTGGAGGTGGTGCTCCTGCTCCACCTCCACCTCCACCTCCATCCCCACCTCCACCCCCACCTCAAAACGTGGCTGCAGATCCCGCTGCTGGTATTCCAGCGATTCTTAGGCCAGGGGGTTGGCGTGCTAACCCAGCCAGCAGGGGCCAACGGGGGCAGTGAGGATTAGGGTAGTCTGGTTGGGATTAGGGTGGTTTCGCAAGGAATCAGGTGAGGATCTATGATAACTAGACTATGATTGAAGCTCATTTCAGACAAATGCTAATGTCTGGCGAACTGAGCTATACATAGTCTAGATGACTTTGGACGTTGGGTATAAGTCTAGTTAGTCGGGTGTTAGTCGGGTTAGTTCTTTTTTTTATGGTTAGTCACGTGATGTTTGGGTTATTGGGTTTTATGTCTTGTTATCGCGTTGATTGTATTTTGTTATCAGGTGTTTTTATAGATAGGGTTGGATATTGGGTTCAAGATAGAAGATAATAGAAGACGAATTTCTCCCATTTCACATAGGGCTCATCCACCTTCACCCCTCATTATCCCAGTCCGCTAATATCTTGGGCATCTTCAAATTCACACAATTCCCCCCATTGCATCACTTCTCACCTTTGACCTATATCCATATCCCTTACTTAATGTCACGACACATCAAAGAACGACCAATAGTTATATCCCCTTCCTTTCAGGACGAAGATGAGGAGACTGCCAGTATTCTGCGAGCCCCCCATCTTGCCCAATCCTCCAAACGATGTGCTGAGTCAGATGCCGTATGTCCAGCACGCAAAGTATGCATTGAATACGGAGTCCCACTGCTATCGAGTTCTATAGCATACCCCCAGAGTTCCAGGCCCCCTGTAAGTAGCACCCCCAGCCCTAAATCTGCAAGAGTCTGGCTGATCATGATGTACATAGTCCTCCCCATCACCGCTCTCTGCTGTCAGAGGGCGGAAGCTTACTCACCCTGAGGCCGGCGTCAGTAATGTACTCAGTGATGGCCTCAGCATTCACTCAGACGATCATAACACACAGGATGAACAGGTTGACCTCATGCACCCCAAGCTGTCGCGCATCGGGCCTCGATCAAGGTCCTTTTTCATGATTTCTGACCAATATAAGGAACTCATAATGCGAGCAGCCTCTTATGTGCATGATTATACATTGTTCGGCAATCCAATGATGAGTCCAGAGGAAATCCAACAATTGTTATCGGTATCCTGGGTCAAAGCACAAGAAGAAACAGGCCAAGACCATGCATGCCTGAAAACCGCAAATACCTACGTATGTAATCTTCCCTACTTGTCACGTCAGATATTGATTTGAACCATTACAGTTACGCAGCATACATTCGCGAACTCGTTCACACCTTGTTTACGATTGTAAACATAGTATCGTCGAAGTATTCGCCTTGAAACAGCTGCCACAACACAAAATCTCTCAGTAAGTAAACTACCTGTTAGAACAGGATCAGTTCATATGCCACGAAGATGGATGAGAGGTAGAGCGTCCTTCCAGCGTCGGAATCCTGACATGTCTAATACTTCTCCAGGACCACAAAAGGCATTTCCAGGCAAGCAAAATCACGGAAATCATTTTCCGAAAGTATTTCGCCAACCTCAAGATGCGAGGAAATTTCGATGACACGTTCTTCGAATCTATCAATGAAGTGTTTATTTGCCTGGTCTCCTCGGCGATATATTATTGCCTAAAGTTATGGGCCACAGGGGTATATGTTGAACCTCCAAAGATGGAGAAGTTCAAATATGATACAAGTGTCGGTATGTATATCTAAACCGACGGCAGCCGGTCACTTTCTGACATGTATAGCAACATGCAAATGCTTTCTAGCTACCTGGAATGCGCACCCCCGGAAAGTACGATCACTCCTTCTGGCTGCTATAAAGGCAGATCTCCACGCATGTATCGCAACATCCCAGCAAAAGCCCAGTCTCGAGTCAGAAGACCCCCTGCAAATTGGTGATACTTTAGCCTACGAAGCTGAGCTCACTCAAGAACTAGCCCAGATTGCTAAATCAGTTCGCGTTGCACGTGCACAGATTCCTGACACAGCGTAGCATCACAGTGACCAACTCGAGGATGAAGACCTCCCCATCGGTAAGCTTTAAGTCCGTCTATAGTCACAACTACTCAAACCAGGCTAACTCTATTTTGGCAGTGTTGAAGCAGATGAACAGGAAACCAGCGATAACTAGGAAAGCACCGATCAACAGGAGACCCATAACGATGATCTGGATGCATAATACACGACATATCATAAACCAATACATGGTGTACGCATTTCCAGAGTTATTTTTCTTCTTATGCTTTCTATCAGTTTCTCTTTAGCTATATATTCTTTGGGGGCCTTTTTTGCTATATATATGCATTAATTTTTTTTTTTTTTTTTTTTCTTTTTCATTAGTGTATGCATTAGCTAGCTAGTCAATTACAGAATTATCCACATATCAAACTGAAACTAGCCACAATGGGGTTTACATCCGAGAAGCACTTGCTCACTATTGAGAGATTGCCGACGCCAGTGGTCGGGAGGCAAATGTTAGTGACGTCAGCTCTAAGCAGGCAAGAGTTGAGGACGACCAGCCCTTTGGGCCAACGTTGGGGAAGACTAGTCAACAAACCTTCAGGTTGGGGACAAAGGTCCTGAGAGGCCCAGGTTCACAGACACTTGTGACAGTCGGAATAGCCTCATGGATGCACGCGCACTGTACATATGAGTCAGGGGCGTCGGTGCACTGACCATTGGCGTCTGCAATGCTGACCCCAACAGTCTTGTGTCCCAGGCGCAAAAGCATACGTCCAGTACGTCCCAAGCGCGGCCGCAACCTCCAGTGCATCCCAAGCGAGGCCGCAACCCCCAGCACGTCCTAGGCGCGGACGCAACCCCCAACACGTCCCAAGCGCGTGCACAACATCGATTGCGTCCAGACACCAACGCAAATGTCTCGCGCATCAAGATTTAGAGTTATCGTCCCATGCGTTGCGTATGTCGGATGCACAGGACGGAAATATATTTTTTACTGATGGTATTGAAACCCCCCCCCGCCTCCTTCTCTCTGTAGGCCTGGGTTAGTATTGAAACCCCCCCCCCGCCTCCTTCTCTCTGTAGGCCTGGGTTAGTATTAAAAACCCCCCCCCCTCCTTCTCTCTGTAGCTCCATCTAGTATTGAAATATTTTGAGGCGGTGGGATTCTTGATCTGCCTTCGCTTGCTCCCGCTTGCACTCTAATTCAGCCATTGCCAGTTCATGCTAGCATTGCTCCTTAGATTTCTCCCCTGCTCGCGCCCTATATTTCATCTCCTCTACAGCTAGACAGCGATCACGGGCTTTTAGAATCTGCATCTTCAAGTCCAGCTCTTGATCCATCCTTGATACCTTCTTATGAGAATTAGAACTATACTTTCCTTTGCGTTCTAGAGCCCCTGCGATATCACCCTGTTTAGCTTTCCCCTTGGGAGTCTTGGCTGGCCTCTCTTCAGGTTCAGGTTCTTTCTCATCATTAGAAAAGATCTCCACTTCGTCAAGGTCATGATACCTCGAAGATGAGGTTTGACTAAAAGACTTTCGTTTCTTTGGCTCAGTAGTCGGAGCAGATAGCAGCGCTGTTTCTCTGCCCCTAGCAGTCAGAGCAGATAGCAGCGCTGTTCCTCTGCCCCCAGTAGTCGGAGCAGATAGCAGCGCTGTTTCTCTGCCCCCGCCCCTCAGGCTAATGACATTAGAATCGTTGCCTTGAGCCTTGGAATATACACTTCCCAGTTCCCCGGGTCTTCTTTGTTCCTTAGGCTGTAGTGCCTCTGGTTGATCCGATATCAACTGAGGGTCTAAGAGGTGATCTCATTCAGATCCCATTAGATTTCCCGCCAAGTTCATGCTTGGACCACTTCCACTTGAAAGCTGAGAATGTAGGCGTGAATGAGACTGAGATTGAGATTGAGACTGAACTTCAGACTGCGTTTGTGACCACGGTAGTGCTTGAGTTGGAGAACACTGAGAATGAGACTGAGATTGAGAGCGAGATGCTTGAGTTGGAGAACACTGAGAATGAGACTGAGATTGAGATCGAGACTGAACTTCAGACTGCATTTGTGACCACGGTAGTGCTTGAGTTAGAGAACACTAAGAATGAGACTGAGATTGAGATCGAGATTGAACTTCAGACTGCGTTTGTGACCTCGGTAGTGCTTGAGTTGGAGAACACTAAGAATGAGACTGAGATTGAGATTGAGACTGAACTTCAGACTGCGTTTGTGACCACGGTAGTGCTTGAGTTGGAGAATACTGAGAATGAGACTGAGATTGAGATCGAGATGCTTGAGTTCGAGAATACTGAGATACCCCCCCCTCTTCCCTGCCAGATTGAGCTTCAGTTTGCAAGACATTACGCGCCTGACCCCTACTAACATGCCTATCAAAATCATCCCCAGAATTATCATCCTCATCTTGGGTGATATCATCATCAGGTTTTTTAAGAACATCCTCCTCTTCAACTTGGAACTTTATCTGAGATCCTGTCCTAATGACCAACAACCCCTTAATCCCATGTCGATTCAATCCAGCAGTGCTTGCTGAAGCTTCCTCATCAATTGACTGCAAATGTCCAAAGAGGATCTCCCAATGTGGACATATGTCTTTACACTGCTCTATTAATGTCTTGACAACAGACACTTCTTGCCCATTAATGACCTTTTTCTCTACGATATCTCCTGATCCAGTTCGATCATATAAACACCTCGCTTTCCGATACTTCTTGAGCATAATCCCAATTGCACCTTTGGTTTTGATGCCACGAGGATCCTGGTGACCAATCCGCAGATCAATCGCCCACTGCTTAGCTACGTTAATTCGAGTGTCGCAAACATACTTTGAGGTATATTCATTTCGCAGCTTATATGCTAAGAGCCTGCCCAAGTGGGTATTCCACTTGATGCTTCCCTTCGCCCTGCCTAAATCCCCACCCCCTTTTGCCTCCGCCAGCATTTCATCCTCCTGGCAGTCTTTTGGTTGTGTCTTTCTGATTCGCTTTAGCCCCATCTTCCTTCACTCCGAGTTCTTCCTTCACTCCGAGTTCTTCCTTCACTCCGAGTTCTTCCTTCACTCCGAGTTCTTCCTTCACTCCGAGTTAGCTATGACTTGATCTACTACGATTCTCAACCTCACACCCTACCTCACTTACAACAGTCAGCCTTTATTGCCCGTACAAATCTGATAAACTACAGGCAAAACCCTTACCTAGTAAGAGTATAGAGGGAGAGAAGGGATGGAGTGCAAAGATTGAATAGATGTATTGGAAGCAGTCGTAGTGGTGTATTATCAACTGATTACATCGAATTTAGTCTCATGGGTGTGTGTACATGTGACAAACTGACTAACTTAAAGCCCTAACTACTTTTGTCTTAGCTTACACTTAGCCTTAAATTCAATATGTGGAGATTTTGGCAAACTCGAACGTGGAGTAAACGGGGTTTCGGGGCGCATAAAAACACTGCTTTTTTGGCCTTTTTTCGCGGAGTACTCAAAGTTAGGCCGTTTTTTCCGACGTTAAAAACGCACAAGAATTCTGGCTCCAAATTTAACTTTGAATACCCCTATTGTAGGAACTCAGGCATTCACGGTTGTTAGGAATTCATGCTTGGGCGGCCACTAGATATGCATGAATTCCTAACAACCGCGAATGCCTGAGTTCCTACAATATATATAAGCCGCGGATGCATGAATTCCTACAACCGCGAATGCCTGAGTTCCTACAATATGTATAAGCCGCGGATGCATGAATTCCTACAACCGCGAATGCCTGAGTTCCCACAATATGTATAAGCCGCGGATGCATGAATTCCTACAACCGCGAATGCCTAAGTTCCTACAATATATACTGTACCAAAAAGGTGGATGTTATCGCACTGGTAATGCTGTCGCATCGTGCCGTCATTATTGATACTTTAATGTCAGTTTGCAACTCGGATTTATTTCCGAATGCGCAAGACAACTTAATTTTAGTGGCGCTGCGTAGCCCTTAGTACGTATTGTCAAGAATAACATTGACTTAGTAAGTATTGTCCAGAATACTGTTGCACTAAAATGTTCGCCCTTGTGTTGGCAAGAATACAATTGACTTAGTAAGTATTGTGCGAAATAAAATGTTCGCCCCTGTATTGGCAAGAATACAATTGACTTAGTAAGTATTGTCCGAAATACCGTTGTACTAAAATGTTCGCCCCTGTGTTGTTAAGAATATAGTTGACTTAGTAAGTATTGTGAAGACTAAAATGTCCGCTATTGTATTGTCAAGAATACAGTTGTGATATAGTAGTGCTAATATGCAGCACATAACGTCCGAAAACAGGCTATGCACACGCTAACAGCTTAGTACTAGAGCAGATTTCGGAGCAGATTTCGGAGTGGAAATATTCATTATATTCGCTAATTATGATATACAGAAGCACTGAGAAGTAGATATATACATAGCGTGCCAATACTCGCTCCTACACTCACTCCTAAACTTGCTATAATATTCGCTCTAATAATCACTCTAATACTCGCTCTAATACTCGCACTAATACTCGCACTAATACTCGCTCTAATACTCGCTCTAATACTCGCTCTAATACTCGCTCTAATACTCGCTCTAATACTCACTCTAACACTTGGTCTAATATTCTTTGGAAATCACACAAGACATTGGATAAAGAGCAAAGGGAAAAAGTGCGAGGGGGGAAGTATATATACCAGAAAACAATAGTGGCCAAGCCCGATTGCCAAGGCTGACAATATAGACTTTCCGAAGACAATAAAATAACAGATAATAAGAGAGGTGGCATGACAGTGCTTAGCCCCGCTCAGCCCACTATCGTGCCTAGTCTCGAACCCGACCGCTCCTAGGGAGGTGTAGTCTAAGGGAGGTGCCGTACTACTCAATGCCTGACCTGGTAATATAGTCTGGTTGGCTGGTAATAGTCATATTGGGAATCGTAGTTGTCGTACTGTGATATGCTTTGTGATATGTATCGTAGGAAGTCATACCTTCGCAGCCTATATACAAGTATATATGCAAGAAACTCATACCTTCCCAGCTTGTATATATATATCCAAGAAGCTCATGCATTCCCGGCTTGTATATATATATACGAGAAACTCATGCATTCGAGGCCTATATGTATAGAGGCCGCGAAAGCATGAATTCCCTAGATCTTATCTAGAGGCTACAAAAGCCTGAATTCCATGCATATCTAGAGACCGCGAAAGCATGAATTCCATACATTAAGTATATATATATAAGCTGCGAATACATGAGTTTCTTGGATATATATATATTGGCCGTGAAGGCATGACTTCCTACATATCACAAAGCGGGAACTCCACACATATCACAGTACCACAACTACGATTCCCAATATGACTATTACCAGGTCAGGCATTGAGTAGTACGGCACCTACGTGTGACAGTGGGCTGAGCGGGGCTGAGTACTGTCATGCCACCTCTCTTATTATCTGTTATCTTATTGTCTTCGGAAAGTCTATATTGTCGGCCTTGGCAATCGGGCTAGGCCACTATTGTTTACCGGTATCTATACTTCCCTTACTCGTGCTTTTTTCCTTTGCTCTTTATCCAATGTCTTATAAAATTTCTAAGGCATATTACAGCAAGTATAAGAGTGAGTATTACAGTGAGTATAAGAGCGAGTATCAGGGAGTGACTATTAGAGTGAGTATTAGAGTGAGCATTAGAGCGAGTATCAGAGAAACTGTTAGAGAGAGTGAGCATTAGAGCGAGTATTACAGTGAGCATTAGAGCAAGTATTAGAGTGAGTATTAGAGTGAGTATTACCGTATAGCGAGTTTAGGGGCGAGTGTAGGTGCGAGATGTGCCAAGCAGACTACGATACCTGTAATGTATTAAGATCTCGTAATGTATTCCAATCTTCTTGGTGTCACTGTAGTTATTGGTGATTCAAGCTACATAGTCTTTACAACAGCACATCACTATCACACCGCTATTATATTTAACCAACTTCGGGTATTAACATCACACCGCTATTATATTTAACCAACTTCAGGTGTCAACATTGCACTGCTTTTATATTTAACCTACTTCGGGTCTCACCAAACTACGGAGTTATTGTGATCCAGGATTGCTGTGGTATTTTCGGAAGTATGTAGTATGTCATAACTTTATTCGTAACGCCGATAAAGTTCAGCCACCCGGACAGTGCTCTTGGTATTCATGGAGAAGCGGAATCGCCACCCGAGCGATAACATCCCCCTTTTTGGTACTGTATATAAGGCGCGAATTCATGAGTTCCTACAACATATATAAGGCGCGATCCTACAATCTATATAAGCCGCGGATGCATGAATTCCTACAACCGTGAATGCCTGAGTTCCTACAATATATATAAGCCGCGGATGCATGAATTCCTCAATATATATAAGCCGCGAATGCATGAATTCCTACAACCGCGAATACATGAGTTCCTACAATAAGTATATATATAAGGCGCGAATTCATGAGTTCCTACAACATATATATAAGGTGCGATCCTACAATATATATAAGCCGCGGATGCATGAGTTCCGCACATATCGCAGTGCTATGATTTCCCAATAAGACTATGTTGGAACGCACATCCGGCACACCCGGCACATCTGGCATCCGCGCTCCAGATCACCCGTTACCCTGAATTATCAGGATATCCGGCGATGTTATCTATCAACGTCATCTCTACTCATGTCATTATTATCGCACTGATATATCATCGCTATATCATCGCATACGTATTTCTTGAGTTGATCATGTTGATCGTTGTCGCTCGCTCATTTCTTGATTTTTCTTGATTTTTATCTACAATCCCTGCGCGCTCTATTACCCTGAATTTCCGTGTATATAGACATCGCTCCGGAACTGTATTTTATGAATATTAAGCAAGTCTTCAATTCGCCTCGTTCTCACTCGCATTGTTATTCTCTGAGTTATATTATTTACTCCGCGTATTACCATCCGCTCCTGTAGGCATATTACTAGAGATCTGCGTTGCACCCGTGTTCACCGTCGCCGCCGCCGCCGCCGCCGCTTCGCTAAAACCACTTCCGCTGCCTAACAAAGATATCCACATATCTTTTGTTAGACTATTACCAGCCTAGGCAGCGCCTGCAGCAGTGGGCGGAGCGGGTCATGCCACTTTTCTCGTTATCTGCTATATCATTGTCTTCGGAGAGTCTATATCGTCGGCCTTGGCAACTATGGTTTTCCTGTATATATACTGCCGTTCCCCGCACCTTTTCCCTTTGTCTTGTATGACTTCCCAGGTATATTCTAGCATGTATAAGATCGAGTATTAGAGCGAGTATTAGAGCGAGTATTAGAGCAGGTATTAGAGCGAGTATTAGAGCAGGTATTGGAGCGCGTATTAGAGCGAGTAGTAGAGCAGGTATTGGAGCGAGTTTTGGAGCGAGGGAGTGTTAGCGCATGCATATTCCATATATATATCTCTTTCTCAATACTTCTATGTATATAATTTCCGAATACAATTAAGACTTTACTATGCATATATTTAAGGTGCAATCGCGCGTATATTCAGAGGCGGCTATTTCAAGGCGGTTATTCAGATAGCTATTCGCTACGTTAGGGGCGTGAGTTCACCCATGATGTGCGTAGGGACAAGGCTTGTTTTAGGGTTGCGTTGCAGGCACGGGAGGCTCAGCCAAGTACGTCTGGATAAAGGTTGTATAAGGCTTGCGTTGCAGACATAGGCAAACCTGCCACGCACTAGTGTTACGTCCCAGGCGGTGGAGAAAAGTTCTAGTGAGTCCCGACGCACCCGCAAAAGCGTTGACCTCCTGCCCCTTGGCGCCTTTGTTTTCACTCCGCCGCCAGCACTCGCTCTCTGCGAGTGCCAGACAGCGAAACCACATCATATAAAATTGTTGAGTCTCGAATACAGCAGGCTATTGAGCATCTCTCCACCTTAGAAAGACCAAATATTGCTGCTGTGGCACCAGAATTTTTTGTACCAGAGAGAAGGCTTCGTGACCGCTATAATGGAATTCCATCACTAAATGAACGACTACCACACAACAGAAAGCTTACTAAAGTAGAAGAGCTTGCAGTTTGCAAGTATATTGATCGCCTTGATAAAATGGGACTTTCTGCTCATCTTCCTATGATTGCTGAGTGCGCAAATTCTATTTTAAGACGGAATCACACCAGTGACAATGATCCACCACCGGTAGTAGGAGAACATTGGGTCCGGCTTTTTTTAAAGCGATATCTAGAGTACGGTACTCGTAAGCAAGTATCTCTTGAGGCTGCATGGAAAAATGCACAAATATCCAGAGACCATTACAGAATTTCTAGTAGACTATCAAATAATATGTATGGAGGGTATTGAACCATAAGATCAATACAACTATGACGAAACAGGATTCCGAATTAGTATTGGCAAGAATCAATGGATCGTTACAAGAGAGCTTGATCGTGCAAAACCTATGTCAATTGGAAGTTCGACTAATCGAGATCTTATTACTGTCTGTGAAACAATTTCAGCTGATGGTTCTACACTTCCACCAATAATTATTTAAAAGAATGGTAGTATAAACTCATGTGAAAGAACTGGTCGGAGAGCCTGAAGTGCCTTGGGGGAGCAGCTGGGAGCGGAGCAGGTCAGAGTGCCTAGGAGTGCGACTTAGCAATAGCAAATTAAAGAGAGTCTATCCAGCAACTTTAAGATTACGAGGTTATTGAGCGGAGGAATCTTGAAGAGAGAGAGAAGAGTGTGTGTATTCAAATGATAACGGAGCTATCTTAGGTATCACTATAGACTTATTGCTATGGTCCTAGTGCTCTCTAAAAAAATCCTTATTCCCAACGACAATTTCCTGCTCTTTTATGCCTTCCGTTGATTTCCCAATTGCCCCAATTGGGGACCCTGGTCTTTTACCTTGCGTTCCCAATTGCCTGCTTTTGGTTGCTTACACCCGTGACCTTTTATAGGTACAAAGCGAGAGTTATTCACAACAGCAACAACAACAACACAGAGAGTGTAAGCAGGTAGTACTATACAATAGAGCAGAAACAGGTGATTCCAATAGTGCAAGACTTATTCAAATTGGTCCAGTAGTTCAAGTTGTTGAGATAATGTAGAGTTGTAGTGGTAAAGTCCTTCTCATAGCCAGTATGGCTGACCGACAACTTCACCCACACCCCACTACAATGTGATATCGACTGGCAGACACTTAGGGTAGGTGGTCTAGAAGGTGCACTATCGAGATATAGTAGTACTGAGTGAACAAAATTCATGGGGGGGTTATCAAACTGCATCTCAGGTGTGAACGTTGAAAATTCTGTGGTTTCGCTGTGCTGGCGGAGTGAAAACGAAGGGGCGCCAAGGGGAACCCCTGTTAGGCACGAGTACCTGGTTTTTGATATTTTCACATAGCGGGGTAGAATGTCACTGTCCTTAACTCTCGACATCACATTCCTGGCACTACAGGCTTCAATTAGCTTTTGAATTGACCAATGTCCATTGCTGAAAATAATTACGGCATCGAGAGTCCTTTTTTTTTTTAAAAAAAACTCATTACTCCTACTCGGTCCCAGTACCATGAGGAGCTACCCGGAGAAACCCGGGTGGATTCAGGACAAGGCAAGTTAATCTGCCAAGCCCACCGCACGGGGAAAGCAAAAGAAAAACAAAATTCGTAAGGCGCGGAGCCCCCATGCTGTCATTAACCGGCTAGATGCCAGATGACCCCGAGAGGCCTGACTAGGCGGAAAACCCCAAAATACTTATAACGACTCGGAGGCGGAAACTAATAACGTCTCGCAGGTGGAAAGATTAAGAAAAACCGCTCAAGTGAGAAAAACAGAAATACCGCTCTCGAGTAGGAAATACATATCCTATAATGAAACCCCTCGCCAGTAGAGAAGACCCGGAAGTGAGCCTCGAAAATCCCCTCAAGATCGTGAAGTATTCGAAAGAGAGGGAACTCTCATATCATCTGTTCCACTCGTACTCCGTGGTGCGGAAGACTCACCTACCCATGCGAAGCCTGCGTGTAGTGTCAATTCCCTCTGCCAAGTAGATAACGAGTGATTATGGCAGTTTACCAACCCTTCCCTTCTTGCAATAGCCAGCGGATACCAAGAATTCGAGCCCCCTCATTGTCCTCTTCGATATAGCGGCGCATGGAGCGGGTTTGTACTTCATCGGAGCCGCGTGAAATACAATGGCTCGTGTTCGGTTCGGGGGGGATGCCTCGGGGGTGGTGTCGCTCGTGTTGGCATCGTATAGGCACCATATCCATCCCTTTCTGTGATCTTGGTGGATTATTCGGAGGGTTCGGGGGTGGTGTCTGTACTGCTTTACCTTTGCCCTTTGGTTGTGGGGCTCGTGTACGTTGCTGGGTGGTGTTAGTTGCCGCTTCCACTATGTCCGGGCTGGGGGGTAGTCGGATGGGGACTAGTGTTTGTGGAAACGCTGTTCCTTGTCGGGGTGATCAGGGGTGTTGTCTGGTCGGAGGTGTTGTCTGGGCGCTTGGGAAACTAGCAACCTCCTGTTTCAACCGATCTGTCTTTCTCATATAATTTCCAGAATATGGAAGTAAACTCATCTCTCCATTTTGCTACTGGTTCTTTTAACTCTTCCTATTCTTCCTCTGTACAGCTGGTGTTGGTAGAGACGCTGCTCGTTGCGACTCGTTCTTTTGTAAGTTGTTGGTGTTTTGCTGCGTCACCCCAGTAGTAACTGCTGAACAGGTTGATTTTGTAGAAAGGCTCGAGGATAGTTAGGAGGCCGTGGAGATGGTATGAGTGTCGGTTAGAAATTTCCTTTGCAGCCTCAGTGTGAAATATTGGGTTAAAATCACGCGTCAAGACGTTCATCGCGGCATCGAAAGTTCCCGTGTCGAGAATTTTTGTGTCGAGAACGGTGTCGCTGGGGATGACTGGTGAAATAACTAGCGATGGTGGCTGTGGTCTTGCGTGGTGGATCATGAGCAGGCAATGTGAGCAGGGACAAGAGGTGTGGGAGTAATCTTGATGAGGATTGGAAGGGCGAGCTGGAATGTGAGCGGATGGTATAATTGGGGAGCGGGAAGGCATGGGAGTTGTCTCTCTGCGTATTGGTTGATGTGGGTACTCTCGCGGAATCATGGACCAATGCCCGTGAGGGGTGAATTTGGATGAGAGCGAGGAAGAAGAAGAACGAGAAAGAGGGAAAAAGCTTCAATCGAGGGGGAAAGGGTCGCGATAGTTGATCCCGAAGGGTGAAGTCAGTATTCATGTTGTGGGTAGTGAGGGCTATCTCATGGAGCTGTCACCGTGTCCGTAGGGGCTCTGTTTGTAAAGATCCGACCAAGCGCTCGTCCTGAATTGTTGCGTGGGTGCATCAAGAGTTCTGCTCCATCTACAAGTCCTCAACATTACTCTAGTACACTGTGGCTAATAATGACTAGATACTGGAGGATTACAGCATACATCCATAGTCCATTGTCAATGGGTGATTCAGAGGGAATAACAGTCGTCACTGTGAATGTGAACCGGGGGAGGGGGAGTCCTGGTCTACTGCTTGTTGAATCATTTACAATTTCAGCACAAGGTGGGTAAGTAATGCTGTGAGCAAGATATCACAGTATTTGTGCAACATGTTACGCAATAATGGGGGAAATAATAAAGTTATTCTACTGCTGTAAATGTCTACCGTACTGCACTTTGGGTTCATTCTAATACTATCTCTATATGTGTAGCTTGGAGGCTGCAATGAGGGGAGGATGAACCGATGCTCGGCGTGTACCGACACTCCCAGATTTGAGCATTCCAGCTGTTGCGCCATACTAGATACTCATGGCCAAGCGAGATCATGAGCCGACATACCATGATTACCAAGACGTAGTCATATCTTGCAATATTCTATGGTTGTCAACTATAATTTTGTAGGGGAAACCTGTCAGTTGCCTCGTACCGCAAGTTTCCTAAGGGGAGCCTATTAAAAAACGCAGACACCGTCAATATAGGCTTGGTACAGATGGTATACGAGGATCCCAACAAATTCATAAACGCAAGGCAACCCCGTTCAGAGATGGCTTGCGAGGCAATGCCGTTGTCTGATACCCGTCCTGGGTTTCCGACACCTGGTGGCTATGTGAATAACAATTTATACAGATATAATGTACAGAAATGCAGGCGGCTTCCACCGGGCTGTGCACATATCACAACTGCGGCGGCGAGGCATTTTGAAATAATCTACGGGTGGGGTACATGATGGATTTAAAAGAAAATAAAGAAAAAAGGTACATGGTGTTTATAAGCTCGGGTGTGGTTGACCTTGTGATATCAACTGCATGGCCTCAAATTAAGGCTGAGTGTTTTGGACGTAGCTATGTCTGCACAGCCAGGCAAGGGTCGCGGCACCAACTGGGAAAAAAACATGACCCGGAATGCCGGGAGTGCGGAAAATAGACAGAGACAGGAAGACACGTAGCGCCTTTTTTTTGGGGGGGGGGGGTGGAGGAGCCTATACGTCTGTGGAGCCTAAGGCTACGTAGCCTAGTCTGCACGCATAGAAAACAAATTGATCGGAAGTGGGGCACGCGGAGGACCTGGATGAGAGGAGAAAAATAATGGAGTACACGGTCAACTTGGTGGAAACGTCTTCTACAATTTGGACCTGCTTCGGTTGCTTATTTCGTTGGCAGGGGGAGAGCGTGGAGGCGGATGTGGGGTATTTCGGGATTCATTGGCTCGGAAGGCAGGACGTTTATGTAGCCCGTTGTTGGGCAAGGGAACGGAGCCACCGCATAGCCTTAGGCTGATAAGGCGTATAAACTTCAGAGTAAATGTCTGCACAGCATACTGTGGGAAAGTTACCGTGATTGGCAGTCATGGCGTATTTCTTCACTTACTCTAACATCATATGTATATAATCTTCTATATAGTGCCAGAATACCACACAGAAAAATTATAAAAGAGATCCTAGGCAAGCCTGCAATCTCACAATAACTCCCTTAAGGGAAGAAAACCTTCCACAATCAGTGCGAGCAAGTAGACCAGATCCAGATTGGATTGTTTCATCTTCATTAACGCAGCGAAGTATAAAGTATTTTTCATCAACAAATAATCAGTGCGCAATATTTGAGTTCAAAAGATTCTCCGGACTGACTGCATATATTCTAGATCCCAACCCAACCTCGGCAACCCGACGACCTGAAGTAAGAGCATGGCTTCCAATCAGGGCAATAATGCATCGGTAGGTACATCCTCTCTAGCCCCGACATTATATTTAGGATTTGGTCTGACATTCATGGTGTCAATATCAGCATGTGAAGTTGCGGCTTGTAGAGGCCGCTATCAGGCAAGGACAGCGAGCAGTGGAGACAACACCAGAGGGACACCCGACGCGACCGCGAAAGTTGAGCAATCTTGCGAACCATTTAAGCAGTCGGTATAAACAAACTGGAGACCTTCACGACTTAGACACCGCCATTGCCAGATTGGAGGAAGCAGTCCAGGCAACACCAGAGGACCACCCTGACCGGGCAGGATGGTTGCACAACCTTGGGAACTGTTTAAGCAGCCGGTATGAACGCACTAAGAATATACAGGACTTGGACGGCGCGATCACCCAACAGGGGGTGGTAGTGCAAGCAACAGCTAAGGATCACCCTGATCGGGGAGCACGCCTGAACAGTCTTGCGACCTCCTTAAGCAGGCGATATGAACAAAGTATGAATATGGAAGATTTAGAGGCCGCTATAAGCCGAGCGGAGGCAGCGGTGCAAGCAACACCAGAAAGCAACCACGACCACGCAGGGCTCATGACGAGCCTCAAGAGAAAACGCGATGAGGTGTTGGGGAATCTGCAGGACTTGGAGGCTGCCAGCGAACGGGCAGCACCAAAAATGAGGAGAACACAGCCTAACCAAGAAGCTAGGGAGAACAGGTATGAGGGACATGTAAGTAGCCGATTTAATCGCATGGGAAGTCTACAAGAGTTGGAAACTGCCATCGCTGGAGTAGAGATGGCATTGGGGGCTATAGCAGTTAATCACCCGGAAAGAGGGAGGCTGTTGAATCACCTGGGTATTTTGTTGGGGACCAGATATAAACGAACTGGAAATCGGATGGACCTGGAAGTCGCTATAGCCATGTTAGAGGTAGCATTGCAGGTAACAGCACAGGGTGTTGTGAACCAAGCAATGATATTGGGTAATCTTGGGAGCCATTTATGGATTCGATATGAACGAACTGGAAATCTGCAGGACTTGGAGGCCGCTATTTCGCGATCGGAGGCAGCAGTGGAGGCAACACCAGAGGATCACCCTGACAGGGCAACATGGTTGACCAATCTCGGGAACCATTACAGCAGCAGGTATGAACGAACTGGAAATCTGCAGGACTTGGAGGCCGCTATTTCGCGATCGGAGGCAGCCGTGGAGGCAACACCAGAGGATCACCCTGAGTGGGCAGCAAGCTTGAACAATCTCGGGATCCATTACGGCAACAGGTATGAACGAACTGGAAATCTGCAGGACTTGGAGGCCGCTATTTCGCGATCGGAGGCAGCCGTGGAGGCAACACCAGAGGATCACCCTGACAGGGCAGGAAGGTTGAACAATCTCGGGATCCGTTACTGCGGCAGGTATGAACGAACTGGAAATCTGCAGGACTTGGAGGCCGCTATTTCGCGATCGGAGGCAGCCGTGGAGGCAACACCAGAGGATCACCCTGACCGGGCAGGAAGGTTGAACAGTCTCGGGATCCGTTACAGCAGCAGGTATGAACGAACTGGAAATCTGCAGGACTTGGAGGCCGCTATTGCGCGATCGGAGGCAGCCGTGGAGGCAACACCAGAGGATCACCCTGACCGGGCAGGAAGGTTGAACAGTCTCGGGTGCGATTACAGCAGCAGGTATGAACGAACTGGAAATCTGCAGGACTTGGAGGCCGCTATTTCGCGATCGGAGGCAGCCGTGGAGGCAACACCAGAGGATCACCCTGACCGGGCAGCAAGGTTGAACAATCTCGGGATCCATTACGGCAGCAGGTATGAACGAACTGGAAATCTGCAGGACTTGGAGGCCGCAATTGCGCGATCGGAGGCAGCCGTGGAGGCAACACCAGAGGATCACCCTATGCGGGCAGGATTGTTGAACAATCTCGGGATCAGTTACTGCAGCAGGTATGAACGAACTGGAAATCTGCAGGACTTGGAGGCCGCTCTTTCGCTATCGGAGGCAGCAGTGGAGGCAACACCAGAGGATCACCCTGAGCGGGCAGTATTGTTGGACAATCTCGGGATCCGTTACTGCGGCAGGTATGAACGAACTGGAAATCTGCAGGACTTGGAGGCCGCTATTGCGCGATCGGAGGCAGCAGTGGAGGCAACACCAGAGGATCACCCTGACCGGGCAGCAATGTTGAACAATCTCGGGAGCCATTACAGCAGCAGGTATGAACGAACTGGAAATCTGCAGGACTTGGAGGCCGCTATTGCGCGATCGGAGGCAGCCGTGGAGGCAACACCAGAGGATCACCATGACCGGGCAGGAATGTTGAGCAATCTCGGGAACCATTTCAGCAGCAGGTATAAACGAACTGGAAATCTGCAGGACTTGGAGGCCGCTATTGCGCGATCGGAGGCAGCCGTGGAGGCAACACCAGAGGATCACCCTGCCCGGGCAGGAATGTTGAACAATCTCGGGATCCGTTACAGCAGCAGGTATGAACGAACTGGAAATCTGCAGGACTTGGAGGCCGCTATTTCGCGATCGGAGGCAGCCGTGGAGGCAACACCAGAGGATCACCCTGACCGGGCAGGAAGGTTGAACAATCTCGGGATCCGTTACAGCAGGAGGTATGAACGAACTGGAAATCTGCAGGACTTGGAGGCCGCTATTGCGCGATCGTGGACAGCCGTGGAGGCAACACTAGAGGATCACCCTGACCGGGCAGGAAGGTTGGACAATCTCGGGATCCGTTACAGCAGCAGGTATGAACGAACTGGAAATCTGCAGGACTTGGAGGCCGCTATTTCGCGATCGGAGGCAGCCGTGGAGGCAACACCAGAGGATCACCCTGACCGGGCAGGATTGTTGAACAATCTCGGGATCCGTTACTGCAGCAGGTATGAACGAACTGGAAATCTGCAGGACTTGGAGGCCGCTATTGCGCGATCGGAGGCAGCCGTGGAGGCAACACCAGAGGATCACCCTGACAGGGCAGCAATGTTGAGCAATCTCGGGCACTGTTACTTCAACAGGTATGAACGAACTGGAAATCTGCAGGACTTGGAGGCCGCTGTTGCGCGATCGGAGGCAGCCGTGGAGGCAACACCAGAGGATCACCCTGACCGGGCAGGATTGTTGAACAATCTCGGGATCCGTTACAGCAGCAGGTATGAACGAACTGGAAATCTGCAGGACTTGGAGGCCGCTATTGCGCGATCGGAGGCAGCCGTGGAGGCAACACCAGAGGATCACCCTGACCGGGCAAGAATGTTGAACAATCTCGGGAACTGTTTCAGCAGCCGGTATGAACGAACTGGAAATCTACAGGACTTGGACACTACTGTTGGCCGATTTTTTGCCGCTTGGAGTGTTATTACTGCCCCCATATTGACACGACTACAAGTAGCTTACGCTGCTGCCAAAATGCTAGCTCTCATCCCATCGATTAAAGATTTGTCAAGAGCGTGTTCCCTGTTGCGCGATTCCATTCATTTGCTACCTCTACTTACTTCGAGATCACTCCAGCGAGAAGATCAGCAACATATTCTAGCACAACTCACCGGATTAGTCTCTCTTGCTGTTTCTGTATCATTGGTGGTGGAAGAGTCACCATTGCAAGCATTACGGTTGCAAGAGTTAGGGCGGAGTGTGACGAATGGTCAGCTTTTGGATTACCGCAGCGATATCTCAGATCTGATGGAGCATCATCCAATATTAGCTGAAGAGTTTGACTCCTTGCGTCAAGAGTTGGACTCTCCCTTGCCGACGCTAAAATCCGTGGATATGTCAATCAACCAACGCGCCCAAGAATCCATTATTCGCAAAAAGAATCAAACTGCTAGAGACTTTGAGAATATACTTCTGCAAATTCGTAAGAAACCCGGGTTCCAAAATTTCTTACTTGCACAATCGGAGGCATATCTTTTGTCAGCAGCGCACAGAGGACCAATTGTAATCCTGAATGCGACATCTCTCCGGAGCGATGCGATCCTTGTTACAACAACCAACGTGACAAGCATTTCTTTGCCCTGCATTTCTCACGCTTTACTAGTCAAGTATTGTACCGGTAATAGGCATCTAACTGATAACATACTTTTGAGGAAGTTTCTAGAATGGCTATGGAAGGGTGCTGTGCAGCCAGTATTACGAGAGCTAGGTTTTTATCCAAAGACAGTTGACCCCTTACCTCGGATCTGGTGGATCGGGGTTGGCCTAATGGCAATGGTACCAATTCACGCTGCCACAAAATTTAAACCTGGGAAAGTGAAGATGACAACCCTCCAATATTGCCTTGTATCATACACATCTACTATCAAGTACATTGCCCTATTTCTAGCATTCTTCCAGGAATTTCTGCTGAGACTAATGTATGACTATCAGGGCACTTCAATATTCACAAACTCGACCATGTCAGCAGAATGCTTCAATGCTAATTGTAACGATGCCCACAACACCAGGGGAGAGTCCTTTGAGTGGGGTTAGTAAGGAGGCAGAAGGAATCAAACACATTCGAGATTTCAGCACAGTGGAAATAGTGGAATGGCCAAGTGCTGCGCATGTACTGAATGTTCTTCCAGCTTACACTATTGCACATTTTGCTTGTCATGGGGTTTCTTCAAATAACCCTGCAGACAGTCATCTTTTACTCCGCAAGGAACTATCAGGAGAGGTTGACAAGCTCCATGTGAAAGATATCGCAGCTCTGAAGTTACCAGCAGCCAAGCTTGCCTATCTGTCAGCATGCAGTACTGCTCGAACTGCGTCTTCCTTGCTCGTCGATGAAGTAACTCACATTGTGAGTGCCTTTCATGTTGCTGGCTTTAAGTATGTTATTGGGACGTTATGGCAGTCGGAGGATGAGGCTTGTCACAAGATGGCACTGGACTTCTATGCCGAACTCGGTACGGGAGATGATGTGGCAGCATCGTATCGCACCGCAATCATGAAATTGATGAAGCAGAAGCCGTTGCAACCACTTTATTGGGCACCCTTTATTCACTTTGGAGCTTAACAGGTATATACCCGTGTAATTTCCCTACTATTACCCCTTTCTATCACCACACCTAACGTACCTAGCCCTACTAACATTGAAGTCGGCCGCAAGCAGGGACTGGTGTTGCGCAGAGTTCTAAATTTTATCCGAAATTAGCCGCAGGAGGTGTAGAGGATAACGTTCGTCTTTTGTCTTTTGATTATTATTTGACACGGAGAAGTGTTTTCAATATTTTTTGCCTTTCCATTCACTATTTTCTATTTTCTATTTTCCATTGCAAAGGGTCTGTGAACGATGGTGTGTTATGTAAACGGCGAGTGCTCGATGTGTGCGTATGCTCGTTATGTGTCTTTATTCCTTTGTCTCGCTTGTCGATGTCTCTTTCGATGTCCCTTTTCAGGCCGCTGAAGTAGTCTCATGCCAAGACTCTAGTCGATCGCATAGCTTCCGCAGCAAATACCTTTGAAGGGCCACTTCTCGTAGGCCTGACTAATAAAAGCTAAGCCATTCATTCAGTTGTAACACCCGACAAATGGAACATTTATCTACTTAGTATCTAGCTATCTCTTATCAGGGCTATTACAATCGCCCCGTAACACAACACCCTGAAACGCGGACTACAAACAGATTCGGATTTACATCAGTGACGACGGCGATCCGGAGCTATGCGGGGAGGATTAAAGAAGGAGGGAATGAGTGGCTAACTTGCGGAGAGACTTGTCTAACGACGGATGTCCCGTTGGAGGATCTGGGTCTGACCAGAGATGATAAGCCTGATTTGTGGACGGAGAGGATTGAGGAGGCTAAAGAGGATTCGGTGATGGTCTACACGGACGGCAGCGGGGTGAGAGTCGGCTGGGGCTGAGCGTTGGCTTGGAGAGAATGTGCACGGTGCGGGATAGGGGGGTCGCTGGTATCAGAAAGGCCCTAGAAAAGACACTTCCAGATTGGAAGGTGCTAATCTTGACGGACTCAACAGCGGCGATCGCGGCATTAAGGAATGCGGAAGGGAGAGGAAGCGAAAACAGGATTTGCGGAAGGCGGCAGTGCGGATCAAAAAGAGGCAAGAGAAGCTGGGGGGCAGGGCAGGTAGGATCGGCTGGGTTAAAGCTCACGTAGGCATCCCCGGCAATGAGTCAGCGAGTGCGCTGGCGAAGGAAGGGGCGGAGGAATTGGTCCTTGAGAGGAAAAAAGCTGGAACGGAAGGAGGTAGAGTGGTAAGGTGGAGGAGGACTACGTTCATTGAAGGACTGGGAAAGGGAATCTTCAATCCTGGCGCGCAAAGCTGGACGACACAGATCCTAGTTGCTGGACATGCGGAAGAAAACAGGCGGGCACGTAGCGCTGGTCTGTCCGCGCGGGGAAGCGATTAGTCGAAGGTTGGGAACTGGGAAGAGATGGATGAGCGGGGGAGGTGGTTGAAGAAGGTGATGGACGGAGGGATGAATACATGGTAGACCTGATTGAGACATTCTTTTCGAACCTGGATCTAGCCTGAGTAGGGACGGGTGATGGGCTGATAAGGTGCGTTGCAGCGGAGGCTATTATTTGTTAGGAGGTTATTATATATTAGGGGAAGGGCGGTTGGGAGCGTGGCGGCGGAGGAAGGGTTTATTTCTGTATCATTGATCTCTTTGCCTCGGAAGGCTGGGCATTTAGGCAACTCGTTGTTCCGTGGGGTATCGGGCCTCTTAAGGTGGAGGGGCGGGGCCGTCTCATAGCCTTAGGCTCCATAGACGTATAGACTCCAAAAAATAAATAAATAAATAAATCAAACAGATTCCTCAAGATCATAACACGCACCCATCCCACCCAGGTTACCCTTAACTAGCCCATCATGGCCTTCTTAACGGGGCGCATATTAGTTCTGAATATTTTTTTAAAGGGAATTTAAGGGAAAATAAAAAAAATACCCTAAAGTAGCTCTACAATCCGTCTGCGGCAAACGTTCTTACGTCTGCTGCTATTGCGGGATCCTTTCTGCATTCAGGCATCAAGTGAGAAAGAAGATATTTAGCACCGTATTAGTCTTGCTAATAGAATGATCTGAATTTGTGTGAACCGATGTGAACTGATTGAAGTGATGTGCAGAAGGAGCAGGAAATACAGATGCTAGATACAGGAATAGGTAGAGGCGAGGCTTCAGTTGAAGGCACTGATATGTGCACACATGAGGTAAATTGGTGAGCACTACAGTTAACTCTCTTTATAAGCATACGGTCGGGACCAGAGGGTACATATATGCTTATAACGAGAGAACCACAGTGCATCCGTTAAATTTCCATTTGTTTTGCATAACACGGGAAGCATGCATCGAGTAAATCCACCTCTCAGACCCGGCTGCCAGTCACCAGGCACCCACAGCCACCGTCTCTCAACGGATATGAAAGTGACATAAGCATCGGCGACACCGCGGCCACAGCACACATTCCGCCACTGCAAAACAACACCCTGAGCGACATAATATTAAGAACGTGGAGCCGCATATACGCTTCAAGGAAGACTTCCATACCGTCGGAATGTTTACCAAGATTGAGCAAGATCTCAGAGTTGTTCTCAATGGAGTTCCTCCCAACTTCGAGGTTCAATGAGATATCAGAGGGATCTAGCCCCCAGAATACTCCATCTCCGTTCGCAACTACCCCCACCACCAGCACCAGTATCTAACACCGCCACTCAGATCACACCCCCGACAACCGAGCGGACAGAGAGCTAGAGGAAAGAGCGGTATCTTGGAGAAGCGATATATATTCCGAAGGGGGGAAGGGAGTTATTTGAGTTGGAGAAGGAGGTTGCTTGTTTAAAAGCAAACAAGAGAAACGCTCCTCCAACATACCAGCACCTAGGACTTGCGATGAACAGCGTGTCTACCAGAACCGATTCCCCTCCAGTACGCACGTATGCGGAGGCAGCGACCTGAACTATCTGGACATCCCCAAGAAACCTAGGGTGGTGCCGTCGCCTTCAGGAGCCGGAAAGGGCAAGGGGAAAGAAGAGAAGACAACACAAACACCACCCCCGAACTCCCGAATAATCCATCAACATCATAGAAAGGGATGGGGATGGTCCACGCTCACCACGTACCATAGTTACAAGCAGGACCGTCCTCGGCAAACTCACAAACACCAGCACCCCCCCAAACACTAGCAAAAACCCTAATCCTTCACGCAGCACCGAACTAAATTCAAGCCAGGCCTAATGCGACGCTGATCGAAGGGGACAACAAAGCCACTGGAGTCCAAATCTTGGGAATTCGCTGATTGACTCAATAGGCACAGGAGAGCCAGGAAGCTGGCGTCCTCACTGGTTATCTACATGAAGGAGGGATAAACGTCGACCAGGTCCTTCGCATGGTAGGAAACTCTTCCGCACCACGGCTTACGATTGGAACAGATGAGACTGCGGAGAAATTCCCACTTGAGTGTTATCGCCATTTGCATGCGGTTGTTTAATTTCCTACCAGCGTCGGGTTTTCTACTTGAGTTTATTTCCTACCAGCGCTTTGGCATATATATTTTTCCACCTGCGCGATGTTTTTGAATATTTACTTGGGATTTTCTTCCGGCAGTTTCCTACTTGAGTTTCTGATTTTCCTACCAGCGCTTCACGATATGAGTTTTTGAGTTTTTGATGTTTGGAATGTTTTTCTGGTGTCTTTTACTCGCGAGAGGTTACTAAATGTTGCTTTGGGTCCAGGTTCAGTCAGCCTCCTTGGGTCATCGGGCGCAAGCACAGCATGGGGCCTCGACTCACTTGAGCTCGGTCTTTACCTTTCTGCGTGCGGAACCTGCCATGTCCTGAATCCATCCTGGTTTCCGGGTGGCTCCTCATGGTCTCCTTACTGGGACTCGAATAGGAGTAATAAGTATTCATTTAAAATAAAAGGCTCTTCCTAATTCTCTGCTTATAATAGATACAATTTCTTATATCGAGGTGTGGTTGGTGTTGCTGGAGCCATATATGTACATACCTGCAAGTATTTCAGATCATTTCTTCTGAGCTTGGCCGAAATATCCAAATCGTATATTAGACTAATAGGACAGTAGTGTGGTAATAACAATGTGGACTGACGCAGCCGGATTCATACAAACCTCACTTGTTCAAATGTCAATTCCGCTGGCACCTCGTTCTGGATCTAATGCGCAAGCAACAAGCCAAAAACCTCGAGCAACCTCTGTTTTGCAACCGCAAAACTCTGGCAAGCGGACACAGATTCCACCCCTATCAGAGGCGGATTACGTGAGGCTGGAAAGGAAGAAACCACTTTGAGTACTTGAGTCCGAAGACATCAATACACCCGGGAATTCAAACTGGCAGCCATCACATATGCGAAAGCACAGACCCCCCATGATAAGGAGGAAGCGGATGGTAGTTATAATGACCACGAAGACTATATTACTGAAGAAGAGGCTATTCAATATGCTAAGATTACTCTTTGGAATGAGATCGTGTAACTAATATCAATTATGCCATTGTTGGCGTCTTTGCGTCTTTGCGGAATTTCTTTTATAAGAAAGTATCTCGTGTTCAAGGTACTATCGTGTCTTATTTATAAATAGGTGGTGTGAGGGGCCTTGAGGTTACTGACTTATATAGCATTCTTACTTGCGAATTAATACGGTAGATCCGCTCTGCACCCTTGTTGCCTCACTAGCACCATTTCCGCTTCCTAACAGATATTCCACATATCTTTTGTTAGTCCCTGCCGAGCCTGAAACATCCATTTGCTCATGGGACATACAGCGAGTGGCAGCTACACAAAATAGTTTATCTTCTCCACTGCTTAAACCCCCACCTCTCCTGGCTATTACGAACACCTGCCGAATGCCATTGTTTTGAATGGGTCACCTTAAGTATCAATTAATTAATTACTCTTCATTGTATTTAATGTGAGCAGCCCCCCACTTTCAAGTGCAATCCAACACTGACTTTCTCACTCCAGTTCCCCTCTCGCTCCCAATTTCACTGCTTTCAATCCTCTCAAATCGTAGACCCCCTCGCATACGCTTCATTAATGCTGTCCTCTCTATATAACCTGTGGTACAAGCCCGGAAGGGGAGGGGGTGGGGGTTTAACCGGAAATGACCCATCTCCAGTACCCAAGATGGTAGATCAGGAGAATGACAAAGAAACTTGGAAGTGGTAATCACAGCCTCTTCCCTGCGAACCCAGCGTACCTGGCAAGGCAGTTAAAACACTCACCTCCGTGATGTCCCTACACACCCATCACACTAGCTTATTGTCCATGTTCTTTATTTAGCGAAATTGAATTCCTACATAGGAGCCTATCTTTACCAGCCTTGCTCAATATATCAAGCTCTACTTTATTAGGCATCTCTTGCTCGTGGTCTTTGGGATACTAACTTCTGATGCTGACTCCAAATGTGGGAAATTTGGCCGTACGGGAGTCATCGAGTTAAGGGAGGCAGTGTATGTCAAGAGAAGTGGATGATATTGTTGTTGCGGGGTCTCGTCAGGATGCTTCAGGGGGTAATCGATTATTACACGAATTCATTACCTGGGATTCATCTCCATCTCAATACATACAATTATCCCCTAGGTAACATGACAATTCTTCTCATGCAACTGCCTTTCTTCTCCCCTAAATCGTCTTTAAAGGCAACTGTGGTAGCTCCTCATGGTACTGGGACCGAATAGGAGTAATGAGTTTTTTTTTTTTTAAAAAAAAAAGGACTCTCGATGCCGTAATTATTTTCGGCAATGGACATTGGTCAATTCAAAAGCTAATTGAAGCCTGTAGTGGTGAGAAGTATTGAGGAATGTGATGTCGAGAGTTAAGGACAGCGATATTTCCCTTGGCGCCTTCGTTTTCACTCCGCCACCAGCACAGCGAAACCACAGAATTTTCAACGTTCACACCTGAGATGCAGTTTGATAACCCCCCCATAAATTTTGTTCACTCAGTACTAATATATCTCGATAGTGCACTTTCTAGACCACCTACCCTAAGTATCTGCCAGTCGATATCACATTGTGGTGGGGTGTGGGTAAAGTTGTCGGTCGGCCATCACTGGCTATGAGAAGGACTTTATCACTACAACTCTACATTATCTCAACAACTTGAACTACTAGACCAATTTGAATAAGTCTTGCACTATTGGAATCACCTGTTTCTGCTCTATTGAATAGTACTACCTGCTTACACTCTCTGTGTTGTTGTTATTGCTATTGTAAATAACTCTTGCTTGTACCTATGAAAGGTCACAGGAGTAAGCAACCAAAAGCAGACAATTGGAAATACAAGGGAAAAGACTAGGGTCCCCAATCAAGGCAATTGGGAAATTAACAGAAGGCATAAAAGAGCAGGAAATTGTCATTGGAAATAAGAATTTTTTTAGAGAGTACTAGGACCATAGCAATAAGTCTATAGCAATACCTAAGATAGCTCTATTATTATTTGAATACATATACTTTTCTCTCTCTCTTCAAGATTCCTCTACTTAATAACCTCATAATCTTAAAGTTACTAGATAAACTCTCTTTAATTTACTATTGCTAAGTCATACTCCTAGGTACTCTGATCTGCTCTACTTCCAGCTGTTCCTCCAAGGCACTTTAGGCTCTCCAACTGGTTCTTTTACATGAGTTTATACTACTATTTTTTTAAATAATTATTGGTGGAAGTGTAGAACTATCAGCTGAAATTGTTTCATAGACAGTAATAAGATCTTGATTAGTTATACTTCAAATTAATATAGGTTTTATATGATCAGGCTCTCTTGTAACAATTTATTGATTCTTGCCAATACTAATTTGGAATCCTGTTTCATTATAGTTGTATTAATCTTATAGTTAAATACCTTTTTCGATATATATTGTTTGATAGTCTTCTAGAAATTCTATAATAGTCTCTGGTATTTATATATTTTTCTATATAGCCTCCAGAGATACTTACTTATAAGTACTATACTTTAGATATTACTTTAAAAAATACTAGATCTAATATTCTCCTACTACTAGTAGTAGATTATTATTACTAGTATGATTCTACTTTAAGAATATACATATTCAGCAACTATAAGAAGATGAGTAGAAAGTTCTATTTTATCAAGGTAATTAATATACTGGTAAATTATAAGCTCTTTTACTTCAGTAAGCTTTCTGTTATATAGTAGTTATTTATTTAGTAATAGAATTCTATTATAGTAGTTATGAAGCTTTCTCTCTAGTACAAAATATTCTTATACTACAGTAGTAATATTTGGTCTTTCTAAGGTGAAGAGATGCTTAATAGCCTGCTGTATCTAAGCCTCAATAATTTTGTATAACTCTATAATCTTGTGAGGTATAGGAGTTGTCAACATTATGTTACAGGCGGGCTGTAACTACGATTATACAAGTCGGGAGCGGAGGTCTGAAAAGGTTATCGGGGATAGATCACAAGTATAAACGCAGTAACAACTCGGGTGTAAGGCGGACTCGATAAGAGTAAAGCTATTATAGACTTAGAACACCGCTTGGGTCTTATTCTATTAACTATGTAAAAGCGGTGGCTTATATAGAAGCATTGATCTGATAAACCCTTATCAGATCTGGACGACACTTCCTAAAGCAGAGTAGTAGCGTTGCAGCCTGGTATTACCTAACTGGGAAGTCCCTTCCCGATTAGGACCTTCGCAGGCTGACATACATTGATTAGGCAGCCTGAACTTCAACGCATTGCCGTCAGGCTGACATACAGGAGCTGAAAACCTAATACAACCAATAACGATACATGAATGACAAACATAAGAACTATATGGAATACTATAGAAGAGAATACATGTATGAGGACGCATCCAGAGGTCACACACTTCCTTACTCCAATACCCGTCCATCCCGGACACATTACCCGCAGCTGTATGGTTGATCAGGCCATAACAGTTAGCAGCCATAATTAGGTATTGGGATATTCCCAGTTGTGGGTAGGTCTCTTACCTGAGCCGTAACATTACTCCCCGTTCCGAGGCAGCTGTCCTCAGCTGAATACAAGTCTTTCCGACCCTGGAGAAGACAAGTATTAGTAATAACTCAGGTAACCATGGTGACATAGGTACTGACCATACCGACCAATACCCCGATCCCATTCAAGGGTGCCACAAGACCGGTGTGCCTACACATACATGCCATGGCCGTTAAAAACCAAACCTCTCGCCAAAAAACCCACAGGGAAAAGGCGACGAGTAGGAGGGTAAAAGGTACCATGTCTTCATCCATGAAACACTGGACGTAAGTCCAAACTTAGAGGTCTCTTTCATCACGTGGCTTATTGGGGAACTTCTCTCGATACTCCCTGAGCTTCTCTGGGCAGTTATCCAACTTATCAAAGGTCTCCCAAGTGTCTTCAAACTCCGTATATCCTTCCCACCGCACCCTATACTTGACTATTCCTCGGTTCTTGCGGGAGTCTACAATGGATTCGACTTCGAAGATATCCGGTTCATCTTCGTCCATATCCTGTGGCTCGTCTCGTTGTCTGAATGGCTTTAGGAGGGTAACGTGAATGACATTGTGCCATCGTGTGCCTTGTGGAACTTCGAGCCTATATGCATGTGAACCAATAGCTTCAATGACCTTGTAGGGCCCTATCCACTTGCTGGTAAGGGAACGGTTATTCCCTGCTCGTATCTGTAGGTTCCGGCGGTCAACCAATACCCAGTCATCGATAGCAAACCTGCGTGCCTTCTCAAGGTATATAGCACTTCTTTTGTGGTTGATTTGCTTGAGGGTATCGTGAATTTGGTTGTGCACAGTTGTCATTCGATCTAGCCATTCTTCTGCAGCGGGAGAGGAGAATTCATAGTCGTCTGAAAGGTGAATGGTGCGAGGGTCGAAGCCGTACAAACTCCGGTAAGGGGAGTACTTATGGGTAGAGTGGGCGGCAGTATTATAGGCAAACTCGGCTAAGGGTAGCCATCGTTTCCAACGAGCTTGCCTATCGTGACAGTAGATTCGGAGGTACTGCTTAAGTGTTTGGACTGCTCGTTCAGCAAGTCCATCGGTCTGAGGGTGATAGGCAGTAGAGAGGCGGAGGGTTATGTTGAGCTTTTGGTTAAGCTCCTTGAGGAATCTGGAAGCAAACTGTGGACCGCAGTCGGAGGTGATGTGTCGGGGAAGGCCATAGAGTCTCCATATCTCGTTAATATAGGTATCAGCAACATCGGATGCTGTCCATGTGGTCTTTGCCGGAATATAGTGTTGTACTTTCGTAAACCGGTCTGTGATAACGAGTATTGCATTGAAACCTTCTGACTCTGGTAGCTCACCAACGAAGTCCATAGCTATTTCCTCAAATGGTCGTTCTCCAGTTGGCATCGGTACCAACTTCGTTTGCCTGCTATGCCTATCTGCCTTCGCTTTCTGACACTTAGTACATCCTGCTACATAGTTCGCTATATCTTCCTGCCACTTATCCCATGTAAAGTTCCTTGACACTAGCTCTTGAGTACGATATCTTCCCCAATGTCCTGCCACTTGACTATCATGGTGCTGTCTTAACACTTCCAACTTGAACTCGGAGAGTACCACCCATAGTCCATCCTTCTTCTGCCATCCGGCCACATCTATTCCTTCCATTTCAACATCCTCGGCTTCCTCTTCATCCTCTTCCCCTAATACCTTTAGTTGTCCATCTTCGAAAAATCTAGCATCCATGCCTGATTTCTCTTCCCCTGAACGTCTAGACAGGCCATCAGGCTTACCCATCTTCGAACCAGGTCTGTAGTGAATGTTGTAGATGAATTCGGACATGCGGAGGTACCAGGTGGCTTGACGGGAGTTGAGCTTCTGTTTGGTGTTGAAATATTGTAACCCTTGGTGGTCTGTATAGACGTTCACTGGAATGCCAACCAACCAATCTCGCCACTTCTGGAAGCAATCCACAATTGCAAACAACTCTTTATCGTGGATCGGCCAGTTGCGTTGAGCCGCGGAGAGGGTTTTTGCATGGTATTCAACAGGATGAAGCTGCTTTCCTCCATTGACAATATGATATTGAGAGAGGATACCAGCAATAGCTTGATTACTAGCGTCAGTCTCTATGATTGTCTCAAGTTGTCTGTCAAACTGTGTGAGGATAGGAGCGGTGAGGAATCGTTCTCGGAGGTCATCAAAGGCTTGCTGTTGTTCGTGTCCCCAACTGAAAGGAATATCCTTTGTCAAGTCGATTAAAGGGCATGCCTTTGCACTGTAGTTGACAATAAATCGACGGTAGTAGTTAGTGAAGCCTAGGAATGCTTGAACCTCTTTCTTCTTAGTGGGAATAGGCCACTTGGACATGGTTTCGAGCTTGGAGGGATCCATTTGGACTTGTTGACCATTGATAATATGACCGAGGAATAAGGTCTCCTGGACATGGAACTCGGACTTCATAAGGTTAACGGCTAACCCATGTTGGATGCATTGCTGAAGAACTTTTTCGACTATTTGTTGATGTTCTTCTTCTGTCTCACCTCCATAGATGAGTATGTCGTCCAAGTACCAGATACATCCTTCCATATCCTTGAAGATCGTATCCATCATCTCTTGAAAGGTAGCCGGGGCATTGGTCAACCCAAATGGCATCACGGTATACTCAAATAGTCCCTTCTTTGTCCTAAACGCGGTCTTCCATTCATCTCCTAGTGCAATCCTGATGAGGTTATACCCGTTCTTGAGGTCCAATCGTGTTACCTCCACGAGTTTTATCAAGTAACTCTGAGATAAGAGGAAGTGGGTATTTGTTGGGTACTGTGAGACGGTTAAGGGCTCGGTAATCGACACATAGCCTTAAGGATCCGTCTTTCTTTCGAACAAACAGGATAGGAGCACCGGCGGAGGAGCGTGATCGTCGGACTTTGTTAGTAGGAAGGTTCTCATCAAGGTACTTCTGAAGAGCTTCGTCTTCCTCCCATGTGGTCTTGTAGATAGCACCGAATGGTATCTTTGCGGCTGGGTCTTGGAGAGGGATTTCGTGGTCCCATGGCTTGTGTTCAGGGAGTCTAGCTGCCTGTTCTGCGGTAAAGCAATGTGCGTAACGAGAGTATCGTTCGCGGGCGTCAATAATAAGCACAATCTCGCCATCCCCTAGTGGCTCTTCAACTTCAAGAACAGAAATAGTAGGAATCCATCTAACAGAACACGGAATAATCAAACCTGTAGGGACCTGCCTCAGGCACCTGTCCTGAGTATCCACGGAAAATCCATTCTCTTCCAACCAGGATAAACCTAAAATAACATCCTTCTTCCCAATATCCAAAACTTCGGCATCCATCTTAAACTTACCCAAAAAACGAGAAGAGGAATCCAACATATCAAACCTAGTATTAACCACATATTTTCCTCCAGAAATCCGAGATCCATCTCCCTGCCTAACCCTAACTTCCCTTGCTCTTTTCCAAATTCCTAACTTAACTGCCAATCTTTTCCCAACGACTGGAGCACTAGCTCCACAGTCTACCACTGCTTCAACTTCTTCCCCAGCAATGAAAATCCGGACCGTCAAGAGAGGAGAATGTCTAGGAGTACGTCCGACGGTAGGTGAAGTACTCCTTACTCGTTTCCCGATTCTTTCTCTTCAGAGCCGAGCTCTGTGATCCGAAGCTGTCCTTTATCGGTTCAAGCCTTCTTGTTGGTGGGTACTAGTGCCTGACTAGTACTGGTGGTATTTCTTGGCTTAGTAGTAGGTTCGGTAGCGACTTTTCCACGCCTACACTCAGCTGCTCGATGGCCAGTATATCCACAAGACAAACATCTTCCTTCTCGCATTCTTGCTTCTCGTATTGCTTCGGGGATTTGCACCTCCCTTGTACCCGTTCTGGTAGTAGAGGGTACTCCACTCCGAGGTTGTATTCGTTCCTCGAATGGACGCTTCTTTGACGCTGGCTGGGTGAGCGGGGCATTGCGGTTGCGGCTTTGGAATTCAGTATTAATGATATCCATCTCAATGAGTTTCTGTCTCCATTGATCAGGGTATGTACGGAGGTTTTCATAGTGGGCCATAGAAACTCGGAGGTTATGAGGGAGGTTGGAGATAATAATATTGATAACCTACATTTCGGATAGTTTAGCATAATTATTCAGGCGGTCTACCTCTGTTAGGTAGTCAAGAACTGATCCTGTCTTCTTCAGTCCTGCCAACTCGTGGTATGCTCGGTCCGATTGGTAGTGATCTCCATAATATAATGCCATAGCCTCCTTAACCTGTGCCCAAGTAAGATACTTAACCCGATTAGCCTTCCACCAGTCTAGTGCCTTCCCTTCCAAACATAACCCAACATATGCAAGCTTCTGATCTTCGTTCCGGGTGAGAGTGATAAGGAAGTAGTCATCCATCTGAAGTGTCCAGCCCTCCAGATGTTCCCTGTCTCCCTTGAATTTATTCGGAGGTGGTGCTTTTCCTGCCACCTGTCTGTCTTCAAAAATTCCTAACCCAGCTGGATGTGGTGGTGGGGGGGTAGGATCTCGTGGTCGTGGTCGTGGTACTGGCGGTGGTGGTGGTGGTATTATTCCACCTGCTGCTTGCTCGAGTCTCTGGGCTGTATTAATCGGAGGATGTCTCGGTTGGGGAGCCTGAACATGTTGCTCTACTGCCATTAATCGTTCCTCAATTCCCCTGAATCGTGCATCTGATTGTGTTTGGTACCATTCTCCTTGCCCCTTGAGATAGCTAAGGTTATGGTCAATACGTTCGAATTGCCTACCACTGTATTGCTGTCCAGATATGATAAGGTTCTGGATCTGTTGGAGAGCGGTTTGGGTATCATTCGATAGTTGTGTATGGCTATTAGCAGCAGCATTGGCTGTGTTCTGGACATCTGCTGCTGTCCTGTGAATGAAATCGGCATGAGTCTTCTGGGTCTGCTGGAGTTGCTGTACTTTGGCAATTGCTGCTTGCTTTTCGGCTTCCAAGCGTTGAATCTGTGCTTTCATAGCTACATAGCCTGGATCGATAGGTGTTCGGTGGCGAGCAGCGGGTTGCTTGCCTTTAGTCGATGGTCCTGGTGGGACAGAGGGTGCTACTGAACGGATGATAGGTTCTGGAGAGGAGGAGGATAATGATCCGACTCCTATTTGCTGCCGGGGGGTGTCCCAACGTTCTTGGAACTGTGGGGTCTGGAACGGAGGTGCGTAGTATTGTGTAATGAATTGTTCAGCTCGTTGCTGAGCCTGGACAACACTATCTTCATCATTGTCAGGCATGGGCTCATCAGAGCCTGGTCCGAGTAATCCTCTCAACATAGACATAGTTGTAGGGGATTTTTTGGGGGTGTTGGTGTCTATAGAGGTGTATAGACAAGCGGTGTAATATTACAGGCGGGCTGTAACTACGATTATACAAGTCGGGGGCGGAGGTCTGAAAAGGTTATCGGGGATAGATCACAAGTATAAACGCAGTAACAACTCGGGTGTAAGGCGGACTCGATAAGAGTAAAGCTATTATAGACTTAGAACACCGCTTGGGTCTTATTCTATTAACTATGTAAAAGCGGTGGCTTATATAGAAGCGTTGATCTGATAAACCCTTATCAGATCTGGACGACACTTCCTAAAGCAGAGTAGTAGCGTTGCAGCCTGGTATTACCTAACTGGGAAGTCCCTTCCCGATTAGGACCTTCGCAGGCTGACATACAGTGATTAGGCAGCCTGAACTTCAACGCATTGCCGTCAGGCTGACATACAGGAGCTGAAAACCTAATACAACCAATAACGATACATGAATGATAAACATAAGAACTATATGGAATACTATAGAAGAGAATACATGTATGAGGACGCATCCAGAGGTCACACACTTCCTTACTCCAATACCCGTCCATCCCGGACACATTACCCGCAGCTGTATGGTTGATCAGGCCATAACAGTTAGCAGCCATAATTAGGTATTGGGATATTCCCAGTTGTGGGTAGGTCTCTTACCTGAGCCGTAACACATTATAAACTTTTGCTAGGAGGTTAAAAATTCTAGGCTAGTAGCAAAGTAAAAACAAAGGTACCAAGAAGAACCCCTATTAGGTATGAGTATCTAATATTTTTGCTTAAATAATAATTATTCTCCCACTATTCTAATTAAAAATAACAACCTAAATAGGTACTTTCTATTTTGGTAGAAGGATTATGTCAACTATATATTCTCTAACTAGTATTATACAACTCCTAAATCTACTAGCCTCTTAGTTATTTCCTTTCTCTAAATGACTAAGACTTTAATTTTCTAATATATATGATTGTATTATTACTAGAATTACCCTACAATATTGCATCTCCAGAGAAAATATACAGAATTATCTACCTTAAGAATAATGCCTTCTTTGAAATCTTCTATTGCTAAATACAGTTAAGCCTGGTCAGAACTTGAGTATCAAGCTATCGAAATATATTCAAAGAAAATACCAAGTTGCCTGGTAATATATTAAATACTTTATACTATATCAAAGTCAGTAGTTAGTACAAAAATATAGGGTTGTAATATTAGACTTGATGTAGTAAAAAAAGGTAGCACAATTGTCCTGTCTATACTGAGTATGTAATATAAAGTTTCATAAGAGTAGTCTATATAGGATGACTGAGGTTCTGATACCTTCTCCCCTTAATATTCTAGTCTCTCATTTGGCTATTTCTTGTTTATATACTCTACTTGTATTCATAAGACTATTCCACAACATTTTCTACCACAAGCTAGCTTTATTTCTTGTTACTTATTTCTTTTCTATAAGAATATATTAGTATACTAGTACCTAAACCTCACGTACTTCCGTAGACCTATTCTCGAGATTTAATATACTGTATATATTTAGGCTTTAGACATACAAGTCTATATGCTCTGATATGGAGGCATACTATAAATTATGTATTTCTATAGTTATACTATGCTTCTGCTACAGTCACTCTTCAGGGTAATTCAGTTATCCCTCTACCATATTTCTTATTTCTTGTAATTTCTCCTATAGCATCTACTATAGTTAAGTATATATATACATCTGAATAATATAGAGAATAGTATTAGACTATTAGTAGGTCAGAATAAAGCTATACATGGCATTGATCTGTAGAACATTATATATAGTGAGATCATATTTGTGTTATACATAATACTATTTAATATCTTCAAAAGCCTACAAGTTGAGTTCCATACAAAAGATAGAGAGAATATATATTAGTCTTAGTATTTAGTAGCTTTAAGTTAACAGCAAAATACTTAAAAGGATCACCTCTTGTTTGGTCTATAAATTAGATATATATATAATTTGATTCTATATATATTCTACTGTAATAGGCAATGTACCAATGGTAATGCAATTACCAGTCAGAAGCGCAGGCTTGATTATGAGCCAATAAGCAGGGGTTGAGGGAAGATTACCCTGAAGCGTGACTGTGGCTACGGAAGCATATCATGCCGCCAAGGTATAGCTATAGGAGCACGTAATTTATAGTATACCCCATATCTAAGCACATAGAGCAGTATACTTATATGACTAGATCCTAGGTATGTTAATGCTAGTCTGGTTGGCACTATTAAAGCTAGTGAACAAGTCTATGTATGGAAGCGCATGAGGTCAATGTACTGGAATGAGTGCATAATTTAAAGCACAGGAGCGTGTATAGCGATAGATATATTTCTTTCCCGGAAGCTCAAGTCAACTATAGGATTACTGGGAGATATCGCATCTCGTAGAGAGAGGAATGCGTCGGGTATGTCTGGTATGCTGAGTATGCTGGGTATACTACGTATGCTATACGCGCTATGTGCTAGGTAATCTGAGTATGCTGCCACATTGCTGCGTAGAGTGTGCTGGGTATTGGGGCACGAGTATACTGCGCGCCAGTTTATGCCAATTATGCTGAGTATACTGGGTATGAAGAGCCGTAAAGATATAAATTGGCTGGCTATGGTCGCGCGCATATTGGAACACACAGCTGAGCTCATCGGACAGTATTGTAATTTTGTCTAGGTTACTCCGTACTATTTGCCATTTTTTTTTTTTTTTCACACCTCAAACTAACATATGCGAGACTGGCGCCGATGCGCCGGTGTCCAGGTATAGGTAGGTACCTAAATAGAACTAGGATAGGGATCTGCTCATCGTTTTAACCCCGCACTGAAAAGCTTGGCGCGCGTTGGTGCAAGCTCGTCGTCTCGACACGTCAAGTTCCATCGAATTGCAGGGTTATAGCTACGGGCTCCTGTATTCTATTGCGCCAGGTCGTTTGCTGATCTTTATGTACTCATAGTTTGAACTGTTCTTACCACTTCTAAGTAAGCCATGTCACATGCGCAGCCGGACCCATCAGCCACTGCTCAATCTGCCCTACCATCGATAGGCTTTTCCAGAGCTCCCGTGCCACGTCCGTCTACCCCAGCTCCATATGCTGAACCCTTGCCTATGTCTGCCCCAGCTGCTATCTCCCTTACCTCTACACCTGTCAAGCGCAAATCGACTGCCATTGGGATAGATGGCACTAGTCAATTTTAGCAATCGACCTCTACAGGTCGACTCTCCTCCAGCAAGAAACTGCGATTAGCTAGCAATATCACACCCCTTATTCGAGATGAACTCAATCACTGCCTATACATATTTCCCAACCTCATGCCCGATATGATTCTACAAGGCCCATGGGCAATAGATGATAAGCAAGCGGACTCTATTCTTGCTGAAATTATGCGGAAGGGTATCTGTCTGGAGTTGACCTTTGATGCTAGCACCCAAGAATATACCTACAGCCCACCAAACTACAAAGACTCCTCCTTCCCTGACTGGTTCTGCTTACTTGGTAACGCAATCGCGGATATCTCCGATCCTAGTCTACACCCAGGTGGAACCTGGGTTAATGTCAAGAATGCCATCCTCTCTGGTTTGCGTAATGGGAGAATTCGCGCAGATTTTGTTCTGTCTGTAGGACAAGGGTGGCGTTCAGTGCTAGTTGTTGGAGAACACCAGTCTGGCCGGGCAAGTCTAGAAGTTGGGCGCATTCAGCTTGCATGCTATGCTGAGCAGGTATTTATTGCGCAACTATTTCGAAATGCAGTCTGGGGGATATGGATATCTAATACTAGCCCGGTCTTTGTGGTTTTGCGGTTTGACCGCGCTGGCGGAATAGGTATATCGTTGGATTTCGGCTCAACAAAAAAGGACTTGAAGTTAGTGGTAAGGTGCTTATATGCTTTCAAGAATATGTCACCAGAAGCTCTGGGCTTTCATACAATGGATATATCCTGGGACACTCCTGACTACCCACTGGATGAGAATTCTCGCATCATGACACATGTTAATCTCCGTAAGGAACCCAGTAGTGGACACTTACCAAATCCTACTACAATCTCCCTAGATTGTTTGCTGTTTGTTGCACCTGGAATTGTCACACGTGGTATCCGTGTGTGGAAGGGCCGTCTCCGTGAAGCCTCTGGATGTGAAACAGAAGTTGTACTTAAATATAGTTGGCGCAGCACTATACGAACACCCAAAGGGGTCTTATACAACCTGGCATGCTCTCGCGGGGCAGTTGGACTCACCAACCTGATCAGCTATGATTCCTACAATGATATTGTAAGGAAGTGGATTAGTCAGTTACCCTGAATAACCCCCTACCCTACAACTTATGTAATTTCTTATGTTAACCTCAACAAGCACCCAAAACATT